>JAHRHZ010000065.1:13100695-13116738 GCA_024137785.1 Ginglymostoma cirratum
TCCTCTCCACCTATCCTCTCCTCTATCCATCCTCTATCCGCCTCCCCCTCTCTCCCTATTTATTTCAGAACCCTCTTCCCCTCCCCCATTTCTGATGAAGGGTTTAGGCCCGAAACGTCAAGTTTTCCTGCTCCTATGATGCTGCTTGACCTGCTGTGTTCATCCAGCCCCATGCTTGTTATCTCGAACTGTACACTACATGCTTCGTAGAACCTATCAAATCTCCTTTGATGCAACTTTCAAACCTACAATCTGATCATTGGGAAGGAGATGGAAAACTGAGCACCATGTAGACATGCCCTTGCAAGCCACGCACCATCTTAACAAAGTTGCCATTCCCTCATTATTGGTGGGTCAAAATCTTGGAACTCACTTCCTAACTTCCTAAACCTCCCTTCCTATACCCCTATTGTGGGTATACTCACACACATGGACTGCAGTGATTCAAGAATGTAGCTCACCACCACCTTCTCAAAGGCAATTAGATTTGCGCAATAAATGCTGGCCTTCCCAGTCAGGCTTGTTTCATGGAACAACGAAGAAAACTTGTCCCCAGACTCAGCATGCCTTAATTGTAAATATATTGTACAAAACTTTATTGAAGGCTTTCTGGAAGTCAGCTTCCAACCCATCAACCATCGATAAAGATAAGGGCAGTTGATGCATAGGAACACTGAATACTTGCCCCTCCAAACCACAAAGCATTCTACTTGGAACTATAATTGCTGCTCTTTCACTGTTGCTGGATCAACATCCCTAATGGTTCACCAATTAGAGATGGAAAACAAATGTTGACATTCTCACCAAAGCCCAAGTCCCAGGAAAGAATAAAACACATTGGTTAATTTTCTGACACTCATCTTTAAGTATCACTTTTCTGCAGCCTGTTAGTACACCTTCTTTAATGGTACTCTGATGAAAAACAGTTGCTGATTCTTGTTGTAGATGAGCCAAATGACTTTTCTTTCATTTACTGTTAATAAGTAAGCTGATTATATTAAGAACCCAAAAATAACTGATTCATTAAATCTAATGTTTTAGACAGACCTAACAAAATGTCATTAAACTTTGTAAAAAGACTGAGCATCAAAAGCGTTTCACATGCAGCTAACATGCACCTACTTACTCACTGCTGCCAATGTTGGTGCTTCTGTGTTTCCCTGTAGAACGACTGGAAGAAAGAACAAGTTTACATTTATATATTGCCTCATATCATCCCGAGGATGTCCCAAGGCACTTTGCAGCCAATGTCTGCTTTATTTTGGGAAACCTGTTGATCCTTGCAGGACAGTTGACGTCAGAGTGGCTTTGTTGTTCTACACCATTGAACACCAATAGGTTCACACTTGCATTTTGAGATAACTGTTTTCACGAGTTGATGGATCTCCTCTTTCATATTGGATCTTAAAACCCTCGTCTTGACAAAACCTTCAGTCATCTGCCTTTATATTTCTTTCTTTACCACTATGTAGATTAATTTGTCTGTTCTGTGAAGTTGCCTTGTGATGGTTTACCATATGAAGAGTAGAAGAGTATTGATTGCATTTGTAATCAATAGCTGTACAATGTGGTAGAACTGATGAAAATCACTTAAAAAGTAAAAATACTGACTCATAAAAGGCAGGTTAAGCAAACTGAGGCTCATGAAATAGTCCTGGTGTCAAGTTGATTAAAATTTGTTAAGGACAGAAAATAGAAATTCATGATGAACAGCTGCTCTACAAAACAGAAAATGGTAGACAGAGGCATTCTTCATGGTTTAGTGGTAGGACTATTATTCAGATTTATAAACTATTTGTACAAAATATCTATACGTATGGTGGGAGCCTCCATTCTCTTTTAAGGTGGTCAGATGGTGGTTTGCATTGATAGTGCCTAATTCTTTGTTAAGTACCCACTGGTGTGGCTCAGGCAAGGCAGTCTTTGCTGTATTTGCTGCAGAAGAAGACTGTGGGCCGAGAAGCTGCATGGTTCAATGGCATCTCTTTCGTCTGGGCTCCCTTCTCATGCAGCTGAGCTTTTAATGTTTTCTTGCCTTTTCCAAAGTCCTTCTGAACAGTCAGCCACTGAGGCCATAACTGTCAGTGACTGCCAAGGTCCATCTATTGCTACAAAGTCTTCAGATCTGCCAATAAGCCCATATTACCTCTTCCCATTCCTTCCCCTAAAATGTAACACCTCAAACTTCCCCTTATTAAATTTCATGTAACAGAAGTGTGAGGTGTTGCAGATCAGGAGAGGGGATGGAAACAGACTATATGGACTTCATAACAGTTTTAAGATTGCATAGAAACAGAGGGACCTTGGGATACGTATCCACAAGTCATTAAAAGAGGAAGGACATATTGGGTGGTTAGCAAAAACAGTTGGGGTCTCAGGCTTAATAAATAAAAGCAGGAAGTTAGGATGAAACTTCACAAGGCTTTGCTTTTGTTACCAGAGAATTGTGTCCAATTATGGTCAGTACTTCAGGAAAGATCTGATGGGTTTTTGTCAGAAGAGATTTACCAGAATGCTTCAAGTGATGAGCAAATTTAGCTGCAAGATGACGTTGGAGAAGCTGATGATTTTTCTATAGAACAAAAGAAATTGAAGGGGGATTTGATGGAGGTGTTTTAGATTATGAAAGTTTATATCAGGCAATGCAAAGCTGTTACCATTAACTGATAGTACAAGTATAAAAGGATAGAGAGTCAAAGTTTAATGCTGGAAGTGGAGACCATCAACAATTTTGATAGGAAATTGGCCACTTTGGGAAAATTAATGCAAGACCAGGAGAATAGGGAGGAATGGGACAGTTTGAATTGTTCTACAGAGTGCCAATATGGACCCAATGGGCTGAATGGCTTCTTCCTGTGCTGTAATGATGTTATAACTGTATGAATTCTAACATAAGTACTGAAAGGCTGTATAACACTGTTTCTAGGCAGGCATGACTGTGATAGAGCCATAGTGTCAGACGGCATGGAAACAGACTGTTCAGTCTAAATAAAAAAATGAAAGAACTGTGGATGCGGTAACTCAGGATCAAAAACAAAGTTGCTGGAAAAGATCAACAGATCTGGCAGCATCTGTGAAGGAAAAAACATAGTTAACGTTTCGGGTCTGGTGACTTAGTTAGTTCTGAGGAAGGGTCACTGGACCTGAAACGTTAACTCTGTTTTTATCTTCACAGATGCTGCCAGACCCGCTGAGCTTTTCCAGCAAGGTTGTTTTTGTTCAGTCTAACTCCTCCATGCCTATCAGGTTTCTCAAATTTTAACTAGTCCCATTTGCCTGTGTTTAGCCCATTTCCCTCTAAACCTTTATTATTCATGTACCTAGCCAAATGTCTTTTAAATGTTGTAATTGTACCTGCATCTATCACTTCATCTGGCAATTCATTCCACATGCAAACCACCCTCTGTGTAAAAATGTTGCCCCTCAGGTCCCTTTTAAATCTATTCCCTCTTATTTTGAACCTATGCCCTCTAGTTTTGAACTTCCCTACCCTGGGGAGAAGTCCTTTGCCATTCACCTTATTTATGCCCCACATGATTTTATAAAACTCTATAAGGTCATCCCTCAACCTGCTACGCTCCAGGAAAAAAAGTCCCAGCCTATCCAACCTCTCCTTATAACTGAAACTCTCTAGTCCCAGTAACATCATTGTTAATCTTTTCTGTATATTTTCTAATTTAGTAATATACTTTCTATAGCAGAGCGACCAGAACTGTACACAGTACTCCAAAAGTGGCTCACAGTGTCCTGTGCAGCTGCAATATGATGTCCCAAATTCTATCCTCAGTGCTCTGACCAATGAAGGCAAGCATGCCAAATGTCTTCTTCACCAACCTGCCTACCTGTGATGCCACTTTCACGGATCTATGTACCTGCATCCCCAGGCTCTACCATTAACTGTCCAAGTCCTGTCCTGAGCATAGAGAAGTGTGTTGAACGTTATAGCACTTAATTTTCATTAAAAGATCTGTTTATAGTGGATGTAAAACTAAAACATAATCTAAAGACTCAGTCACAACCACTATTATTACAAATTACAGTATTACAAAACAAATAGTTACTCAGAGATAAGTTTAATTTTGTTCTCCAAATAGCCAATGGATGTTTGAACAGCAAGTGCCACTTGCAATGGAAAGATTACTGGGTTAAGTAATTAAAAAGAGAAATGATTTTTTGTACGTGTGGCTATTTTTTATATAAACAATGGATCCTAGTGATATCAGAAAGATTACATGACTTGAAAATCAAATGGATCTTCCATAGTATGGAATGAGTTGTATTTGATTTCAAGTTTAATTTCTAAGGGTGCTCAGCATCAAGTCCTGGTTGAGCCAAAAATTTGCACATTCCAACAATTACAAAACTATGAAATTTAGTTGGCTCCATCAAATATTTTGGCTGTTTGCTCTTGCTGACCCATTGATATCCTCAATCCTCTGTTGAACCCAGAACTGTGTTTTAAATCCCTCAGAGTTTCTGTTGACATTGTATCCAACTTTGAGTTTAATCACCTGAATTAGTGCAGAGGGTCAAAGGTTTTCAAGGCAGAAGTAAGTGTGCGTTACATCCAAAAACACTTATGGTTCTGCTTTCTGTGGTCTTTTACATTAGTTCAAGATTCACTTTACCTGAATTGGGTCCATAATCTGTGCGTGGTCCTTGGTCACAATTACAATTGCACATTAGTGAAAAAGCTGCAATGTAACGGGGGCATTTATGGTAAGGGAAAGGAATTGATAAGATGCAAGCAGCAGAAAGCGACTATTGTTATGACCAGCCCCTAGGCAAGACTCCCAACTTGTTCCAATTCCAATAGGACATGCAAGTCATTAAGCTCCTAGGCTACAAGGAAAGAACCGAAGGGAAGAACTGGGTTCGCTTCTTTATTGGTTCCCCCTTGGTTGGTCACAATAAGGTTAATCTTATAAAGCTCTAGTGTTGAAAACCTTTCTCCCAGATTGTATATTGTGTTTTAAAAGAAGCCAGTTTAACCAGGCTTTCTTGAGTTAATAATGAGTTAGTTTATTAATTACTAATTGTGAGAAGAGGTAACACATGCTTCTTCTTCCTAAACTGTGCGCATGTCCAAAAAATATACAAATCAGTCTCTGAGTCACTTTTGAAGATTAGATAGTGGGACACTGTCGCTGTTATATTGGATGGTATTGGTAGCTTTGACATTGATGGTTGAGCAGTCAATTTTGAGATCCATAACTTTGCAATTTGATTGCAGTTCTTTTTACTGGTTCCTTTCAATAGTGACTAGCTGGCTGATGTCAATCAGAGTACAGTAATAAAGTGTCAGTGCAGTGCAGGGGTGCTTTATGGCTGTTCTCAAGCTGTAACTTTGACAGCACATTAAACCAATAACACACGAAGATGGGCAGTTGCTGGTTTTTAACTTTGTTTTTGTATGTCTCTAAATGGGTAAGATTCAAACGTGGCATCTTGCTGTGAGATGGTTGGATAGTCAGCCTCCTTGTCTCCTCCTATTTAGTCTTCGTGTTTTGAAGTTTCCCTAACCCTGCACTCACATGACATTCAATGGGACTCTGCCAGATAAGTCATTGAATTTGAATTCTCAGTTATCTTTTGACTGTGGCATTAAAAAGATCATGTCTGAATTAAAATTTCAACATGCCCATAAGAATCATAGAATCATCACAATGTGGAAATAGGCCTTTCAGCCCAACAAGACCACAGTGACCCTCAGAGCATCCCACCCAGACCCATCCTGCTACTCTACATATTCCTGAACACTATGGGCAATTCAGCATGGCCAATCCACCTAAGCCTGCACATCTTTGGACTGTGGGAGGAAACCGGAGCACTGGAGAAAACCCACGCAGACACGGGGAGAACGTGCAAACTTCACACAGACAGTTGCCCGAGGGCAGAATCAAACTCGGGCCACTGGCGCTGTGAGGCAGCAGTGCTAACCACTGTGCCACTGTGCCGCCCCATAAGTACATATGTCCATGATGATGCGTCGACTTACCCCAACCAATTAGCAGCCTTGTTTCTAGAACGTATAATTGTTGTGATTTTTTTTGTCCCACAGCAGGAGACAGGCCCTTTGGCCCAAATGGGTCATGCCGACCAAAATGTCCATCCATGCTAAACTCATTTCCCTGCACTTGCCCCATATCCTTCTAAACCTTTCCTACCCATGTATTTGTCCAAATGTCTTTTAAATGTTGTTAATGTACCCACCTTAACCACTTCCGCTGTCAGCTCATTCCATATGCGTACCACCCTCTGTGTGAAAGGGTTGCCCCTCAGGTTCCCATGTATTCTTTCCCCTCTTACCTTAAACTGATGGTCTCTAGTTCTCGATTCCCTAACCCTCGGAAAAAGACTGAGTGCATTCACCCTATCCATGCCTCTCATGATCTTATACACTTGTATAAGACCCCCCTCAGTCTCCTACATTTTAAAGGAAAAAGTCCTAGATTGTCCAAAATTTCCTTATAACTCAGTCCCTTGAGTCCTGGCAACATCCTTGTAAATTTCTTCTGCACTCTTTCCAGTTTAATAACATCCTTCCTATAGCAAGAACACAAAAACCGAACACAATACTCCAAAAGCAGCCTCATCAACGTCCTGTACAACTGCAAAATAACTTCCCAACTTCTGTACTCAGTGCCCTGACTGATGAAGGCCGGTGTGCCAAATGCCTTCTTCACTGCCCTGTCTACCTGTGACTCCACTTTCAGAGGACCGTGCACCTGCACTCCAATGTCCCTCTGTTCCATTACACTCCTTAAGACCCTACCATTCACCATGAAATTCCTACCTTGATTTGACTTTCCAAAATGCAACATGTCACACTTATCTGTATTAAACTCCATTTGCCATTTCTCAGCCTACTTCCCCAGTTGATCAAGATCCTGCTGCAATTTCTGATAACCTTCCGCACTGTCCACAACATCACCTATTTTCGTGTCATCTGCAAATTTACTAAGAACTGCCGATGCTGGAGTCAGAGATAACACAGTGTGGAGCTAGAGGAACACAGCAGGCCAGGCAGCATCAGAGGATGGGTCCCAATCTGGAATGTCAACTTTCTTGCTCCTCTGATGCTGCCTGCCCTGCTGTGCTCCTCCAGCTCCACACTATGTTATATCTTCCACTATTACTCTCTGATTCCTACCATCAAGCCAATTGTGTATCCAATTTGCCAACACTCCCTGGATTCCATGCGATCTAACCTTCGAGAGCAGCCTACCATGTAGAACCTTATCAAAGACCTTACTGAAATCCGTGTAGACTATGTCTACCCTCCTGCCCTCATTAACACCCCTAGTCACTTCATCAAAGAACTCAAACAAATTTGTGAGCATGATCTCCCACGCACGAAGCCATGCTGACTGCTCCTAATCAAACTGTCTTGTTAAATGCATGTGTATCTTATCCCTCAAAATCTTATCAAGTAATTTACCTGCCACACATGTTAAGCTTACTGGTCTATGATTCTTAGGTTTTTCTTTGCAGCCCTTCTTGAATAAGGGCACAACATTTGCTACCCTCCAGTCTTTCGGTACCTCACCCATGGCTCATGATGATGGAAGTATGTCAGCCAGGGCCCCTGCAATTTCTGCTGTAGCCTCTTGTGAGTTCCTTGATATATCTGACCAGGACCTGGAGATTTATCCAGCTTTACACTTTCTAATACTTCCAACACCTCCTCTACTGTGATATGGACTGTCCCCAAGATATTAGTGGTGGTAGTCTTTATGTCTTTCTCCAAGGTAAACACAGAGGAGAAATATTCATTGAGAACCTTACCCTTCTCCTGCGGTTCCACAAGTACATGTCCACTTTGATCCTATTCTCTCCCTAGACATTATTTTTCCTTTAATATACTTAAAGAGTCTCTTTGGATTCACCCTAATCTTCTCAGCCAAAGCTATCTCATGCCCCCTTTTTGCCCTTTTGATTTCCTTCTTCAGCAAACTCCTGTATCCCCTCTATACTACCAGGGATTCCCTTGATCCCAGCTGCCTGTTCCTGAGCCACACCTCCTTCTTTTTTCTGGTCAAAGCCTCAACATCTCTTGTCATCCAGGGTTGCCTGCTCCTGCCAACAATGCCCTTCACCCTCACAAGAACATACAGACATCGAACACTAGCTTTCACAGTTTTAAAGGCCTCCCAGTTGCCAGAGGTCCCTTTGCCTGCAAACAAACTACACCAATCAACCCCTGCAAGCTCCTGTCTAATTCCATCAAAATTCACCTTGCCCCAATTTAGATACTGCTGTAGGAGTTGACAAGGACAATGTCCAAAGTGAAATGTCAGCTATTTCATTGATGAATTTCCATTATTGATTAAATCAGAAGTAGAAGAGGTTGATAATTATTACAGTTCCATTCTAAACTGCTCAGATTGCTGCCTGAAATAAGGCCTGGTTTGGATTAGTAAGAGGCAAGTAACATTAGTACACACAAGTGCCAGGCAACAGCCGTCTCCAACAAGAGACAGTTAACCAACACCCCTTAATATTCTACAGCATTACCATACCTGAACCAGGCTCTTGTAGCATAGTGGTAGTGCCCCTACTTCTGGACTGGTGGAGACCTGGTTTCCAGTCCCACCTGTTCCAGAGATGTGTAATGACATCTTTGAATAGATTGATTTTAAATAAAATATTACCATAGCAGAAGCCCCTGCCATCATCATGCTGAAGGTAACTATTGGCCAGAAGCTTCATTAGTCACCTCACTTTTCCAGAAAAGGAAGTATTAACACAGGCGGTATCAGTCTTTGGAGTACATTAAGCTGCTGTCAAGAATTTATCAGGCGTGGTGACCATGAAGTCTTGTTTTGGGTAATATTTTCAATCACAATAAACAAATCAACTGTTATAGAGTGACACTTATGTCATGCTCCAATTAACAGACTAGTCTAGAGTTTGGTATGACTTACATGGGAAGATCAAGAATAGACAGAACATTACGATATTGACAACCGAATGTGAAAGTAACTGAAGTATTTGATAGAGATTCCTATCACAGGGCCTGTCTGATACCCTGGCTCAGGCCTTCCTCTAGTAACCTGACAGCTAACTTCTCTGCTATACAGCAGGACCAACTGTGGTGCATACTGCTGAAAGTTTCAGAGATATAAAGGAAACTGGATTATTTATTTACCTCTGTATACCAGCCAAGACTTGAAACAACTCCCAGGAAACTAACGATCATTATTTTTGAGTTCTTTGAAACTAGAGGGCATAGATTTAAGGTGTGAGGGGAAAAAATTAGAAGGGACCTAAAGGACAACTTTTTCATGCAGAGACTTATGTGTGTATATAATGAACTGCCAGAGGAAGTGGTGAAGTCTAGTACAATTCCAACATTTAAAAGGCATCTTGATGTGTATATGAATAGAAAGAGTTCAGAGGGATACGAGCCAAATGCTGGTAAATGGAACTAGATGTATCTAGGATATCTGGTCTGCATGGACAAGTTGGACTAAGGGGTCTGTTTCCATGCTGTACATCTCTAAGACTTTGTGATAGTTCAGTTAGTAATTCGTCAGCCATATATTCAGCTGAGATTTAGAGACCAGGAAAGTCACAGGCTAAAGACCTGGTTTATGCTGGTTGGGTCTGTTTCAGGGTGTTTTGGTGCAATTTAGTGTAGAATAGGCCAATAAAATCAGTCAGGTTGCCCACTGCTGATCATCAGGAATATTTACTGGAATATGTGTTGACATTAGAGATGAAACACATTAGGCTTCTTAACAGAGTTAATCAGATCCTTTTGATTGCAATTCTGTTGCTCATAATGTCTTGATTCTCACATTAAGAATAATCAATGAGATGAGATCCTGCAAAACCTACCTATGATTACACATTTGGTTTCCTGCTTGACATTGTTCAAGACTAGAAGATTATCAAAGGCTCAAAATATAGAAAATTTAAAGAGGTCCTCAAATTCCATGAACATTTCAGGAGGATTAACCAAAAAATAGAAGACAAAGGAAAATCAATATAAATAGTCTCAACAGTTTCACCAACAGGCCAGACACTCAGAAAACTTGAACTGGAAGTAAGAATGGGTGCCTGGCAGATTCAGCTCACTGCTTGCTCCGAAAAATCTTCATGTTAGAATTTTATTAACCTGCAGCTCACGGCATGATGCACGCAACTCTTGTTCGAGGACACTGGCATCCTGCATTAAGTTAACCCCTCACGACCATCATGGCACATCTCCAATGCAATGGCAGGACACTCTGAAAGCATGGATATGCATGGTAGGGCATACTGGCATCTAGAATTAGAAGGCTGCAGAAGGAACAATATGTGCCGTTGGACTGGGACCCACCTCAGATTGGACAGGCTACATCTGAGGGCCTGCTTCCTTGCTTTCTTTGAACTTGCTCACCTATAGGAGACAGCTCATTTAGTACCTACCCAATTGCTCGTACAATCTATGCCTTGCTGTGCCAAATAGCACAGGCACACAGCCAAGCAGTTTCCCTTGCTGGTCAGCAATAGTTTGTCAGGGGGTGTACATCTTGTTGGTTGGGTAGATGCACAACCACCAGTCAAGAAACCAGGCACTTCTTGTCCGGGACTATCTGGTTAGGTCATTCAAGGGATATGGTCAGTTCACCATCTGTGTCCACAATCGGGAACATCCTGGCTTCCAGGGGGATAATTGAATGGGCACACCAGGTATGATCACCTCATATGTCAGTGGTGAGTGGAAAAGGTAGAGAGGTGCAATCTCATGCTTTGGTGAGGACCCGGGGAAGAGTGAAGTATGGGGTTTACAGGAAGGCCTACAGGAAGGAAATGCAGATCTTTGATTCAGGTCACTGAAACATTCAGGAGAAGGCAGAAAGTCACTGGCCGAGGAGCTTGAAATCAAAAGTGCAAAATAAAGAAGAAAATAGCTGTTTCCACACTTGGATTGAGTGGAGCAAGTGACTCCACCTCTGAGGAAGGGGGTTGCAGAACCCAACAATGTTAGGGCTTCTAAAGGGAAAGAACATTGTACACAGATCAATGTACTGTACATGGCATGGACCTATCAGGTTCCTATTCCCTGGCCACCTTCATGTATTGTCCCCTCTATGCGTGACACAGTCTCCCTGCATCAGACATTGCTGAATAACTCATCGACAGCTCGACATTTGGATAAAGTGGCCATGAATGAAGAGATATTGTACGAGGAGGGCCAGGGTTCAGCATGACCCAATGCCATGTATGTACATAACTCCTCTTGCTTCCAGGTGAAGCAGCTGCCTCTCAGCACAGACCTCCATCCATGGAATTTTGTCTATGGCCATGCAGTGATGCCTAGTGCAGTCACCAAGCCATTCAAATTTACACAGGGAGACTGACAACCAGATGTAAGATTAAAGCAGTGATAAAGTGCAAAATCAATTACAATCTAGTGTCACCTGTGCCGCCAAAGTGCCCTCCCCTCACTTCCACAATATCTTAGTGAACTCCTGGTTCTGCAGATGGGTTGGAGGGAACCTGCTTGGCAGTGGAGACACTGGCCCTGGAAATTTAATTAAACCACTGGCACTCGTGGTAGCCACATAACTGTCCATGGAGGCAGATGATAATCACTTAACTCACTGCACTGCTGCAGCTTCTGGGCAGTGAGAGCCATCGTGTCTCATATAGTTATTAGCCATTGCTGTTCCTCCCTGTTTGCCAACACCACAGGATTCTCTCCAGTCCAGTCTTTGCCAGTCCTCTGAGTGCCAGCGACTTTGGCATTTCTTCCTCGGCCAACTGCAGACAGCTGTCGCTGTGAGATGCTCATTAGATTGAGGTCCCACACTTTCTAAGCCTAGCATTTCCACCGTGGTGTAAATAACTGGATTGGTAGGGGTTGCATGGGGCAGCATTGCCAATGCTACTCAGAGGCTTCGGTGCCCTCGCTCTCAGAGGTTGAGGAAGTAGGGTCATGGGCAGCTGCGCATTTCACTGTGAAGATGTTAAAGCTCCTGGTTGTACTTGTAAGGAAAAAGAGAGAGAAGGTGTCGCAGCCAGTGGTAAGAAATGAATGAGGCTGACAGTAGGGTTAACATGAGTATTTCAGCATCACAAAATGTGGTACTTATTTGATTGATTGGACATGGCTGTCTCTGCATTCCAGCAGGAATGGTCCCATTCTTCTCCTGTGAAGGTCAGGGTTCTATTCTTGTAGGGGGTGAGGAGCCTAATATCAGGAACCCCCACCGCTAACGGTTTACTTCACCCTGTTATGGACTAACTTCTCCTGTATCGAGAGAAAGGAAGGAATTGAGTGAGGTGAAATGGGTGGCATGGCTGTTGTTCTTGGTGCAGGTGATCAAAAGGTAGTGAAGTGATCCATGGGAGAGGGGACACTGTGCTGAGACCTAGCAGGGCTCATGGTGTGAGAGTTTGGGATGATGAGAATGGGTGAAGGAAGATGTTGCAGGTAATAGTGAAAGAGACAGAGCATGAGCTTTGATGGGAAATGTGGAGTAGCAGAGATCATGAGCAGGTGGCAGGGTGCCCTGGCACAGCAGAGGAAGTTATCGACCTTGAACAGCCAAGGTCTTTTTCCTAGGCTGAGGACATAACTAGAGGGCCCAGGTTTTAAGGTGAGAGGGGAAAGATTTAAAAAGGGCTTGAAGGGTAACTTTTTCACACAGAAGATGTTGTGTGAATGAAACAAGCTGAAGTAGTGAAGGCAGATACAATAACAGCATTTAAAAGGCATCTGGATGGCTAATGAATAGGAAGAGTTTAGAGGGATATGGGCCAAATGCTGGCAAATGGGACTAGGTCAGATTGGAATGTATGATTGATGCAGCTGAGTCGAACCGAAGGATCTGTTTCTGTTTCAGGTGAAGTGGCTTGGTAACTCCAAATAACATTACCAATGTTGCGAGTAGACCCCCATCTCCCAAAGGATAACCAACACATAATTTACCTAAATTAAGCAAACAAGATGGACCAAGAAACCAAAAAAAAATTTAGTCTGAGCTTATTAAGAAAATAGGAAAGGCAACTAAACAGCCTTTTAAGGCTTTTGTTTGCTTCCTTACAACAAATCAATAGCAGTACTGGACCTAAGCATTGACTCATCCTGTGGTGCTTAATTCAAGTGGTCAAACTTTAGGAAAGCTTGGATTGTAAATGTTAGCAGACTATTAAACATAGAATGTCAATCCTGTTTGCAATCATTTTGTATATAGATACATTGAAATGGATGATAATTGCTCTCAGGATCACAGGCCGATTTTACCCTTTTACAGCCCCAAGGGCAATTATTGAACTCAAGAACATGTTGGGTTGAGATCAGACAAAAGAAGATTGATGAAGGCAGAGTGCTATACGTTAGCTATGTGAACTTCAGCAAAGTGTATGACAAGGTTCCGCATGATAGACTGGTTAGTAAGGCTAGATCACATGCGACCCAGGGGAGCTAGCTAACTAGATAAAAATTGGTTTGAAGGTAGGAGACAGAGGGTGGTGGTAGAAGGCTACTTTTCAAACTGGAGGCCTGTGACCAGCGGTGTGTCACACGGATCAGTGCTGGGTGCAATGCTTTTTGTCATTTATATAAATGATTTGGATGTGAACATAGGAGGTATGGTTAGTAAGTTTGCAGGTGACACCAATATAGGTGGCGAAGCCGACAGTGAAGAAGGTTATCTCAGAACACAATGGGACCTCGATCAGGTCGGCCAATGGGCGATGAGTAGCAGTAGGAGTTTAATTTAGGTAAGTGTGAGGTGTTGCAATTTGGCACGGCGAACCAGGACTTATATCATTAATGGTAAGGCCCTGGGGAGTATTGCTGAACAAAGAGACCTAGGGATGCAGGTGCACAGTTCCTTGAAAGTGGAGTTGCATGTAGATAAGGTGGTGAAGAAGGCAATGGGCATGCTTGCCCTCATTGGTTGGAGTATTGAGCACAGGAGTTGGGATGTCATGTTGTGACTGTACAGGATATTGGTTAGGTCACTTTTAGAATACTGCATACAATTCTGGTTGTTCTTAAATAGAAATGATGTTGTTAAACTTGAGAGGGTGCAGAAAAGATTAACAAGGATGTTGCTGGGACTGGAGGGTTGAGTTAAAGGGAGAGGCTGACTAGGCTGGGGCTATTTTCCCTGGAGCATTGGAGACTGAGGGGTGACCTTATAGAAGTTTATAAAATAAAATGAGTGGCATGGATAGCTGAATAGCCAAGGTCTTTTTCCAAGGATGGGAGCATAACTAGAGGTCCCAGGTTTTAAGGTGAGAGGGGAAAGATTTAAAAAGGACCTGAAGGGTACTTCTTTTCACACACAGGGTGTTGTGTGAATGGAACGAGCTGTCAGAAGAAGTGGTGGGGGCAGGTACAATTACAACATTTAAAAAGCATCTAGATGGCTAATGAATAGGAAGAGTTTAGAGGGATATGGGCCAAATACTGGCAAATGGGACTAGGTCGGATTGGAATGTGTGGTTGATGCGGATGAGTTGGACCGAAGGGTCTGTTTCCATGCTGTATGACTCCATGATTTCATAACACAGAATAGAAACTGGATCTTGAATTGAATTGACTTAGTACAGGAAACTTTTTATTTACCAGCACCTATGGGACCAGAAGTGTGCCAGTTGATTAAGAGGTCCACATAATCAATGTTAAACCACAGACTAAATAATAGAAACATAATGCAGGGGTATACACATCACTGGTATACTTTACTTAACAGCATAAGTCATTTAAATAAAAATGCAACTTTGCCTTAAATAAAACTTACTGGCAAACAGCCTTCTCATATGCCCCCTCAACTGACTACTTAGATATCGCGGAGATCACCATAACACAGTAGGGTGGCACAGTGGCCCAGTGGTTAGCACTGCTGCCTCACAGCACCAGGGACCCAGGTTTGATTCCACCCTTGGGCGACTGTCTGCGTGGAGTTTGCACATTCTCTGTGTCTGTGTGGGTTTCCTCCGGGTACTCCAGTTTCCTCCCACTGTCCAAAGATGTGCAGGTTAGGTGGATTGGCCATGCTAAATTGCCTGTAGTGTCCAGGGATGTGTAGATTAAGTGGGTTATTGGGGGATGAGTCTGGGAGGGATGCTCTGAGGTTCGGTGTGGACTTGTTGGGCCAAAGGGCCTGTTTCCACATTGTAGGGATTCAATTCTATATAATTTTTGCCAGTTTATCCAATGTGACACTTCATAAGATGCCGGTTAAAACAAAGTTCACTGTATTATAATGAATCGTGCAAATTCATATTAGATTGCTGGGCATTTGTTCAGCACTACACTTTAATATTTGCCTTAAGTCCAAGGAACAGGAGCATCAATTCTTCTAATCATTGCAAAATGGTGAAGGAAGCAACAATGGTCATATCCACGTGGATTTGAACGTCATCATCATCTTTCTTCTGAGGCAGAAAGTTTCAGCAATAGTAGTTCATGTCTTAACCAGTTAAATAAAAATCAAAGCGCGAAATGAATTTAAGGGTATGCAGCTAAAATACTCACTATACAGTTCTTAAAAATGATAAATAAGTTAATTAAAATACCATCAAATGTTAATTGATGTTTTTAAAACAAAACTACTGTACAGTACAGAACACAATGTCTTTCTCTCTAATACAAAATATGCCATGCGAACAGAGAATGTCAATAAAACATTGCTCCCTGGCAATTGGCCAATGATAGCGAACTCATTTTTACTGACGCCGGCCTATCTTTCCCATAGACTCTTATCAAATAAACAATACCACATGCAGATATCGCTTGACCTCGAACTTCACTGCAATCATATTCCATTCTGGACTGAGGTTACCCAGCAGGACATATTACTGCTGCCACCACGTACATTGTACATAACGTACCAGGGCGATTATGGACTCTTTTCGGCCACAGCACATTAGCTCATTCATGTGGCAACAACCTGGAAACAAAGCCCTGCCAAAAACCTAGATAACAAGCATGGGGCTGGATGAACACAGCAGTTCAAGCAGCATCATAGGAGCAGGAAAACTTGACGTTTCGGGCCTAAACCCTTCATCAGAAACCATCATTTCTGATGAAGGGT
>JAHRHZ010000065.1:13117138-13132917 GCA_024137785.1 Ginglymostoma cirratum
TGCTGTGTTCATCCAGCCCCATGCTTGTTATCTCGGATTCTCCAGCATCTGCAGTACCTTTTATCCCTGCCAAAAACCTGGTGGGTTTTATTTGTGATGGAATTCAGCACAAAATGTAACCCCAGAACCAAGGACTTTTGTATTAATCTCATTAATACATTTAATACAGGCCCGAACAACTTTAAGGAACCTCCATCAGTGTAAAGTTGCAGGAACAAACTGGAAGTGCTCATGGTTTTATGATCGTTGGCAGGATTAGTTATCCAAAAGAACCACCTTTACCAAGCGAAGGTGAAGAAATTATCTGCAAAATTTCACTTTTTGTATCTTTTACTTCAACATATATTAAGGTTCATTCATGACACTAAATGTACTAAATGTACTAAATAAACACCAAAAGAACTGCGGATGCTGTAAATCAGAAACACAAACAGAAATTGCTGGAAAAGCACAGCAGGTCTGGTGGCATTTATGTAGATGCACAGGGTATGGCAAGATCAATGAGTTGCAGCCATTGATAGCCATTTCAAAATATGATACTATTGTAATAATGGATACCTGGCTGACAGAAGAGCAGTACTGGGTATTAAATATTCCTGGATACCATAGGGTCAGGGATGCTAAAAAAAAAAGGAAGGAAAGGGGGACGGGTGACATCATTAAGGCAAACATTCCAGTATTGGAGAGAGATGCTTCAGAGGGATCAAGGACTGAATCTATTTGGCCAGAGCTAAGGAACAAAAAAGATGCCATTACTTTATTCCTTGCAGTCCCTAGATCACCAACTAAAGGGTAAGGTGTAAAGGGAGAAGGTTGTTAGAAAATTACAGAAGTGGAAGAATTATAGAGTGGTTATAATCGTCTGAATAAAGGCTGGGATAGTAGTAGTGTAAAGGGCAGAGATGAGCCAGTGTACCTTGAGTGTGCTCAGGGAAATATTTGACAGTGGAATGTTTCTATCTCAACGAGAAAGAAGGTGCTGCCAGACCTGGTTCTTGGGGATGAGGTGGGCAATGTATCACTAGGGAAACAATTAGGGGTCAGTGGTCATGAGGTTTTGGTTGGCTCAGGAAAAAGATGAAATAATCTAGTGTAAAAATAAATAACTGGAAGAAAACCAGCTTCAATGGGGGAGAAGCATGGGTCTGACCCAGGTAAATTAGAATTAAAGATCGCAAGACTAGATTGTAACTGAACAATGGGCTGTCTTTAGAGATAGTTTGGGCACAGTCAAGTATATTCTTCCAAAGGGGAAAAGTTGAGTGAACAAATCCAGACCTCCCTGGATGACAAAAAATATAGGGATTAATACAGAGGAAAAGTGTGCATGATAAACGTTAGCAGGATAATACATTGGGTGTGGACCTCCTGATCAGAGGGGAACCGAAAAAAAAGTCAGAGAAGAGAATGCATGAGAAGACATTGGCCAGGAGCATCCAGAACAATGGGTTCACAGCTTCAAGGAATGGAATTTGCCATTTCAAACTGAGATGAGAAACATTTTTACTCAAGTGGTAGAGAATCTGTGGAATTCCCAACCATAGTAAGATGTGGAGGTGAATTCAATGAATATATTGAAAAAGTAAATTTCTAGATGCAAAATGCAGCAAGGTGTATGATGAAAAAGTGGGAATATCCTTTGAGTTGAAGGATCATCCATGTTCATGTTGAATGGTGGAGTGGGGTCAATGGGCCTCGCGGCCTATTCTTATTTTCTATGTCTCTGAAACCAAGCTACAATTGCTCACTTGTTGCCATGACTGCTCCAAATGATTAATTCTGAGGAAGGTTCGCCAGACCTGAAACGTTAACTCTGTTTTTTTCCCTTCACAGATGCTGCTAGACCTGCTGAGCTTATCCAGCAACTTTGTTTTTGTTCCTGATTTACAGCATCTGCAGTTCTTTTGGTTTTTATTCCAAATTATTAAAGTTGCCAACAAACACTAACAACCTCATTTCGTTACCACTGTCCATGAACCCATGGCCATTGAAAATAAACACTCCCTTGGTAGATGCAACCATCACTTGGAAGGAAGAACAGAGTTGCCACAGACAGCACCGCTGACTGGAGGGAAAAAAAGGAACTACTCTACCACACACAGTGCCAACCTATGGAATGAGGTCAAAAGAAAGCTGCTTGCTTTCCTAAACCCACATGAACATCCCACAACTTTCATAAAATCCCTACAGTGTGGAAACAGCTATTCAGCCCAACAAGGCCACACCAACCCTCCAAAAAGCACCCCACACAGACTCACCCTCCTACCCTATCCCTGTAACCCTGCATTTCCCATGGCTAATCCACCTCACCTCCACACGACTGGACACTAAGGGTAATTTAGCATGGCCAATCCATCTAATCCACACATCTTTGGACTGTGGGAGGAAATCCATGCAGACACGGGGAGAATGTGCAAACTCCATAGATAGTCACCCGAGGCTGGAATTGAACTTATGTCCCAGGCACTGTGAGGCAGCAGTGCTAATCACTGAGCCATTGTACTGCATAAGATACGTGGAATTGGCTTTGAACGTCAGTTGAAAAGTGAGTGCTATTGAAGACCAGAAAGCTTCATCTGGACGACTAGTTGAGTAGTCATCACACCTTTTAATATTTATAAACTTTGTTAAATTGACAAAGTTGGGAATAATCACCTTAGTTCTACTTACTATGGAACTAGGAACATTGAAATGGCTTCTAATTGGCTGTCTTTGGGTACTGTGATCCCTAATCATGTTTCATAGTTTATTCCCCACATTTTTGTTGACTGGATCTGAAGTGTCTGTTCTTGGTCTTCCTATGTACCCACTCCTTATGCATTTAATTTTAATTTGCTAGCTAGTAGTTGTTCTTTAAAGTATGGGGCAATAGATGGGAGGCCAGTGAGAATCATTCTTGCATGAATTTTAGGTAATGATTAAAATTTAACCAGTAAATTGTCAGAATTGAAAACTGAGGTAACATTTTAAATTCTTAGATTCAAACTTTTTGAAAGTTCCTTTGAGTTGGATTCCAAGTTTAGCTGATCTTAATCGTAGAATGATTTGGCAATGATACCTGTTCTCACTATTGATAAAATCCACCAATAATAAAGATCAGGAGCAGTCTGCAATATCTGAAATTAGATGAGAGGGGTGCCAAATGAACATATTGAAAGCCCATATAGAAAACAGGAGACAAAGAAACAGAGGCATTCTCAATAAAACGTTCTTTTAATTCCATTTAGTACGTGAGTCAGTTACTTACTGAAGTATTTCTAAAGTCTGCGCTAAAATAGTGGAGATTTCTAGATCTGCATCACTTTTCAGAATATTTCCTGAATCTGTTACGACATAAGAAGGCTGCAACTGTGCTAAATTCATCATTTCAGTAATTAGTAGTACGAAAAGGTCTGGAGGACTTGACTTTACTCTGGCTGAGCCAAAGGAATCTGGATCTGCAGCTGATGCACTGTAAAAAGTAAAAGTCTACCAGGGGCAGATGTTGTAATGTGGAAAAAACTGGTAGCTAGTTTATTCAGCCAGCACAGACACAATAGCTCTATACAAATGCAGATCTCCCTGGATGACAAAAGATATAGGGATTAATAGGGATAAAAAAGTGTGCATGACAAATGTTAGCAGGATAATACAATCAAGTTTTTTTTTAATTAACCTGTTCAGAGATGTTATAACATACCTCTAAAGCAGGTAGGACTTGAATCCACACAGTGTGGAGCTCCAGCTCCAAGCTTCCTGCTCTAAAAGTAGGGACACTACCACTGTGCCACAAGATCCCATTAACGCTAACTTTTTTCTACATCCAGAAGTGCCCTTACACACAACTGAACAATTTTTATTCCCTCCACCAAATCACCTGTGTTCCTTCATCTATTAACCACCAATAAATCACACCGGCTTTCAACTGAATAATTTAGATGCAATGCCCATTAAGGGTAATGCAAAACATCAATAGTGAGGGAGAGGGTGGTGAATGCTAATTTAATGCTGAGCCATTAATTTAAAACAGGTTAACCCCATTGTTAACATTGATTGAAGAAAAATCTAATTTCATTGGAGTAGAATGCATTTTGGCAGACAGTTAGAGGAGCTCAAGTGACCACAGTACAGATCCATTACTGAATGGGTAGCCCTTGAAGAAACTGAAACCAGTGTGCTTAAACAAAAACAATTAAAAATATATTCCATTTCATTTACCACACTGGAACACAATACCAGCAGCTTGATACACAAAAAAAAATGCATTAGTGGGAAAAAATATTTTATTGAATACTTATTGTGTACATGCTGGTGACACCAGACGAAAGCAAATTTATTGGTCTATTGGTATGTTCTCACTTTGGGTGTAGGTGGTTCCAGATGCAAATCCCAAATGAACCCAGTCTTTGGGATTGGTGGGAATGTTGAATAATCACATCATGTATGATTTTACTGAATGGCGGAGCAGGCTCGAGGGGGCTGTGTGTCCTACACCTGCTCCTAAATTGCTTGTTCACATGTATGTATGACAAAAACAAACATTGCAAATACTGGAAATCTAAAGTTGAAACATAAAATGCTGGTAATACACTTCAGATCAGGCGGCGTCTATAGACAGAAAATGACAGCTAAAACACCTGAAACATGAACTCTGTTTTTTCCCCTCACCCATGCTGCCAGACTGTTCTGAAGAAAGCTCACTGGAATATTAACTCCTTTTATTGCCTCTCCATACATGCTGCCTGACCTGCTGAAATTTTATAGCAACGACTGATTTTGTTTGATTTCCAGCATCGGCAATTCTTTGGATTTGTTTTTGCCAGACCTGCTGAGTATTTACAATATTTTTTGTATTTATTTCAACCTTGGTAAATCCACCAACGAAAATGAAAAGTAAGCCATTGCTGCAGGTTGGCGTTTGCTCACTTTAAGCACTCGTTAAAAGGCTACACAGCGTCGCTGGTCTATCCATTTATGATCTCGCAGTGTTCCCCTGTCCATCCATTGTAGCAGTGGCAATGAAATGTGGCCGCCGTTTCTCTCATGTCCTTCTCAGTTGTCTGTCCCTGCAGGAGAAATGCTGGCCCTTTGTCTGAAGGGTTCACTCTTATTCTAAAGATGTCTGGGTTTAGATGCAGATACGAGTGGGTATCTTTGTTCATTCGTGCACATCTGCCATGGCCTGTGCAGAACAACCAACTGCAGATAATTGCAGCATTTGTTACATTAACAATATAGTTACCCAGTGTTTCATTGATATATGCTTTCAGAGCAAGGCAGGATTCCTAAACAAGAAAGAAAACATTTCATGAATATTTCTTGCTTCTTAAAATGCATTTCTTTTGTTTCAAATAGTCCAATGGATTAAACAGAGACTGAGAAATTATTTTTTAGGCAGCTACTCAGTTAACTTGTGTTCTGAATCATTTTATTCCAGAGCATGACGGTGCACCAACTATTAAAATTTGGATTTTTGGCTCCTTTTGTAACTGCAATTGAATGCTAATGGATGCAAGAAGGACCATTTATATTACGGAATGGCATTTCCTGGTCAACTATCCACAGATGTAGGTGCTATCTTTATTGGTAAGTCTGAAAAGTGTTGTGTAATCTCAGCCATCCTGTTCTTATTTGCTCATGGTATGTGTGCGTGTGTCTGGCTAGGCCAGCATTTCTTGCCCATCCCTAATTGCTCAGAGGGCAGTTAAGAGTCAACCACATTGAAGTAGGTCTGGAGTCACATGTAGGGCAGATCAGGCAAGAATGGCAGATATCCTTCCCTAAATGACGTTAGTGAAGCAGATGGGTTTTTCTGACAATCGACAATGGTTTTCATAGTCATCATCGGACCCTTAATTCCAGATCTTTACTGAATTCAAATTCATTGTATTGAGTTCAAATTCCTGATTTGAACCCAGGTCCCCAGAACATTAGGTGAGTTTTTCGATTAATACTCCAGTGGTAATACTATTAGGCCATTGCACCCCATGTTAACAGTATGGAGACAGAAAGTAGATGAAAGAAATAGCTACGTTTTCCATCTACCTATATCCTGTGTAAAGATCAGGACTAACCAACTGCATTGTCTGCATTTCTACACTCTTTCCCAGTGTTTACAAAGCTAAATCAGGTTATTGAACTCCTATAATCTCCAGGCATTTAAAACCCAAGTGAGTACCTCTTATTTTTCTACATTTTTGGTGTGTATTTCTATGAGTTTTGGCTCTTTACGTCTTTTCAATGGATACATTTACAACGTTGAGCCTGGCTGAGGATTGGCTGTCAATTAGCGGAAATTGTGGGCTGGAGAGAACAGAGACAAAGTTTGTGGGATGCGATTGTTATCGCAGAATATGGTATCACAATTTCCTAGAATTGCTTTGTTTTGGGATCAGCATGCATTCAGTGAAAATAGCTTTTAGTTCAGAATCCAGTTCTCTTGAACTAGGACACTTTGCAAACAATAAGAATTTGAAAGACTCAGAAATTCAGTCAGTTATCAATGGCATGTGACTTGGGACTTGTTGCTTTGTCACCATTAATGGCAGAATAATGAGCTTAAGTAGATTAGACAACGAGGGTAACAAAATCATTGGGAGAGATTAGTGGACATTAATATCGGCACTTTGATCCATGCTCTCTGAAATCTGCACTAGTTGATTTTGGAATGTTGTGGTTTAGAGTTAATACTGTTGGAATGTAGAGATCAAAGGTAGAATTGGTGTATGTTATTCAAGTAGAACAGTCAGGCTAGAATTGTGAAGCTTGATGCCTGAATTCTGATAGTGAATTATGAATTTACGCAAGGAGTTGTACGGAATCATATTACATGATTGAGAGGGTGGTGCATGTATGGAATGAGCTGCCGGAGGAAGTGGTGGAGGCTGGTACAAATACAACATTTAAAAGGGATCTGAATGGTTACATGAATAGGAAGGGTTTACAAGGATGTAGGCCAAACATTGGCAAATGGGACTAGATTTATTTAGGATAGCTGGGTCAGCATGGACGAGTTGGACGGAAGGGTCTATTTCTGTGCAGTACATCTCCGTGACTCTATGACTGAGTACTCATTCTGGATTGCTCAACAGAAGCTCATTAAAGACAAAGGTATAATTCTTATTTATAATCTCATTGGGTGTGGGCATTGTTGGCTAGGCCAACATTTATTTTTCCATCCCTAACCTCCCTTGAAAAGGTGGTGGTGAGTCTTTCTGAAGGTATTTTTGAAATGCTTCAACGAAAGAGGCGTACGTACACCCACAATGCTGTTATGCAGGAAATTCCTGGATTTTAGCCCCAACAACAGTGAAAGAACAGCTATATAGTTCCAAGTTGACATGGCGTGTGGCTTGGAGGGGAACTTGCAGAAAGTGGTGTTCCCGTACATCTTTTATCCTTGTCCTTCTAGTGGTAGAGATTGTGGACCTAGAAGATGTTGCTGAAGGAGCCTCAGTGAGTTGCTGCACAATGCTGCGACTACTTGATAGTTGTGGACAGAGGGAACATTTAAAAAAGGTATTGAATGTGCTGCCAATGTTCTGGATAGTGACAACGCTTTTGAACGTTGTTGGAGCTGCACTGATCTAGGCAACTGAGAGTATTCAGTCATACTCCTGGTTTATGCCTCGTAGGCTTTTGGGAGTCAGGAAGGGAGTTATTTGCTTTAGAATTTCCAGCCTCTGATTTGCTCTTGTAGCCATTATACATATATGTCTGGTCTGATTCAGTTTTTGGTCAACGGTATCCCATAGAATATCGAATCCCTTGTGTTCAGTATTGGTGATAACCTGAATATCAGGGAGAGATGATTCTCTCTTGTTGAAGATGAATATCGTCTGTCCCTTATGTGACTGAATGCTAATGCCATTTATCAGCCCAAGCCTGGATGCTGGTCAGACCTTGATCCAGTATCTGAGGAGTGGTGAATCGTGATAAAGATCAATGGAAAATCCCCACTTCTGACCTAATGGTGGTAAGGTCGTTAATGAAATAGTTAACCCTGACCTTCTAATTGCTTGCCATTTTAATATGCCATCTTGTTTACATGCCTATATTTCTGTCCTAGGTATGTCGCAGGGTCCCAATGAGGCTAATGTAAGATGTGGAGGCACAGCACCTCATTTTTCACTAAGACACCCTACATCGTACGGACTCAACGTTGAATTCAAAAACATTAGACTATGAACCATTTCCTCTATTTTGATTACAACCGCAACCCCCTTAAAACAGGCATGCCTTGTTTGTATGGTTGGGGTGGTACGGTGGTTCAGTGGTTAGCACTACTGCCTCACGGCACCAGGGACCCGGATTTGATTTGAGCTTTGGGTGACTGTCAGTGAGGAGTTTGTACTTTCTTCCCGAGTCTGCATGGGTTTCCACAGGGTGCTCTGGTTTCCCTCCGCAGTCCAAAGTTAAATGATAACATTTTCCTGTTTTAACAGTCGCCGCTAGACCCGCTGAGTTTCTCCAGCACTTGCTATTCTTATTTCAGATCTCTTAACATCTACAATATTTTGTTTCTACTGAAGCAGTTTGAGATGGTTGGGCCAAGGACACCACATTTAAGAACTCCTGCAATGACTTCCTGGAGTGGAGATGATTGACTTTCAAGAATCATAACCATCTTGCTCTGTGTTAGGTACAAATCCAACTAGTGAAGGGCTTTCCCTCTGACCCCCATTGACTCCAGTCTTGCCAGGGCTCCTTGATGCTATACTTTGACAAATGCTTTCTTGTCAAGGGTGGTCACTCTCAGCTCAACAAGTTCAGCTTTTCAGTCCAAGTCCGTAATAGGTCACATGCCGACTGGTTGAATCCAAACTAGGCATCAATAAGGAAGTTGTCGCTGAGTAGGTACCAGTTAACGGAACTGTTGATGACACTCTCCATCATGTTGTTGATGACTGAGACTGATCAGATGGTAATTGATTGATGGGATGATAATTAGCTGGTTTAGATTTTTGTGAGCAGGGTGTGCTGGAGTAATTTTCCACATTGTGGAGTAGATGCCAGTGTTGTAGCTCTACTGGAGAAAGTTTGGCTGGGGGGGTGTGGCTAGTTCTGGAGTCATGGAGATGTACAGCACTCAAAAAGACCCTTTGGTCCAACTCGTCCATGCCAACCAAATCCTAAATGAATCTAAGATAACAAGGTGTGGGGCTGGATGAACACAGCAGGCCAAGCGGCATCATAGGAGCAGGAAAGCTTGACGTTTCGGGCCAAGACCCTTCATCAGAAATGGGGGAGGGGAAGAGGGTTCTGAAATAAATAGGGAGAGAGGGGGAGGCGGATAGAAGATGGACAAACCTCAGGGAATCTCTCTCCCACTGCAACTCTCTCATAATCTCTTCGGCCTTGAAACTGCTCGACCACGTCCTGAAGCAAACCAGGTACTACAACCACATCGCCTTTCTTAGTACCTGCCTACAGAACCAGATCATCCCCAATGGACTGCAATCCACATTCAAGCCTTCCCAATTTGGCCCCAACCGTGACAATATCTACGTTCAGAACATTGAGACCCTCCAGAAGCGCTTCTCCCTGCGACTCCTGAAACACACACTTGCAGCAATGCGCAGGCATCTCCAGGCACTACAATCAAGACTCCCCCAGCTCAGAGCCTCCCTCTCCCACACCTGCAAAGGACCTCTCCTGTTTTTTATTCTTCGTAGGATCCACAACCTGAACTCACAATTCTACTCAGCTTTATTGGACACTAAAAACCGTAAGTACAGTAAACTTACTGATGCCCACCACCCAAAACGGGCTTCCCCCACCTCCCAAATCCCCAACCCTACCCGGGACCTCCCCGACAATGTAGCCGCCGCTATTGGCCACGAGGCCACTGTCGGAGAACCCACAGATGACGTCACATCCGCCACCGCCGAGTACCCCACTTCCGGGACAGCGAACGCCACCGCTGCTGAAACCACCGCCTCCATCTCCGAGACCAACACCACAGACACTACCGTCACCGCTGCTGCCGCCGCCTACCCCGCTCCGCCCACCACCGACGCCACTCCCCTCTGCAATGCCAACGCAACTCCGCCCACTGCCGACGCCGACAACGCTCCGCCCACCGCCTCCACAGCCAGTAGCTCCTGAGGAGACAGCAACACTGAGCCCTGCCGCGTCTTCACCATCCCCCCAGACCTCCCCCTTACTGAGGACGAACGGTCAGTCCTCAGTAAAGGGCTCACCTTTGTCCCCCTCCACCCACATATCAACGAATACTGCTCATGCTTGGATATTGAGCAGTTTTTCCGCCGCCTCCGCCTCCACGCTTACTTCTCCAACCGCGAATCTAACCCTCCCTCTACTGACCCCTTCTCCCGCCTCCAACACAAGCCCTCCTCCTGGACACCACCCCAAGGCCTCCTACCCCACCTCGACCTCTTCATCTCCAACTGCTGTTGAGACATCAATCGCCTCAACCTCTCTACCCCTCTCAAACACTCCAACCTCTCCACCGCAGAACGTGCAGCCCTCCGTTCCCTCCGCTCCAATCCCAACCTCACCATAAAACCCGCGGACAAGGGAGGGGCAGTCGTAGTATGGCACACTGATCTCTACATTGCTGAGGTCAGGCGCCAACTCTCCGACACCTCCTCCTACCGCCCCCTGGATCATGACCCCACCCCCGAGCACCAAACCATCATCTCCCAAACCATCCACAACCTCATCACCTCAGGTGACCTCCCACCCACCGCCTCCAACCTCATTGTTCCCCAACCCTGCACCGCCCGCTTCTATCTCCTTCCCAAAATCCACAAACCTGAATGCCCTGGTCGACCCATTGTCTCCGCCTGCTCCTGCCCCACCGAACTCATCTCCACCTACCTAGACTCCATTTTCACCCCGTTGGTCCAGGAACTCCCTACCTACGTCCGTGACACCACCCATGCCCTCCACCTCCTCCAGAACTTCCAATTCCCCGGTCCCCAACACCTCATTTTTACTATGGACGTCCAGTCCCTATACACCTGTATTCCCCATGCAGATGGCCTAAAGGCCCTCCGCTTCTTCCTGTCCCGCAGAACTGACCAATCCCCCTCCACCGACACCCTCATCCGCTTAGCCGAACTCGTCCTCACCCTCAACAACTTCTCTTTCAATTCCTCCCACTTCCTACAGACAAAGGGGGTGGCCATAGGTACCCACATGGGCCCAAGCTATGCCTGCCTCTTTGTAGGTTACGTGGAATAATCCCTCTTCCGTACCTACACTGGCCCTAAACCCCACCTCTTCCTCCGTTACATTGATGACTGTATCGGCACCGCCTCGTGCTCTCACGAGGAGCTCGAACAGTTCATCCACTTCACCAACACCTTCCACCCCAACTTGAAGTTCACCTGGACCATCTCCAACACTTCTCTCTCCTTCCTGGACCTCTCTGTCTCCATCTCGGGTAACCACCTAGAAACCGATGTCCATTTCAAGCCCACTGACTCCCACAGCTACCTGGAATACACCTTCTCCCATCCACCTTCCTGCAAAAATGCTATCCCCTATTCCCAATTCCTTCGCCTCCGCCGCATCTGCTCCCAGGATGAGACATTCCACTCCCGTACATCTCAGATGTCCTCATTCTTCAAGGACCGCAACCTCCCCCCTACAGTGGTCGAGAACGCCCTCGACCCTGTCTCCCGCATTTCCCGTAACACATCCCTCACACCCTGTCCCCGCAATAATAACCAAAAAAGAATCCCCCTCGTCCTCACGTACCACCCCCACCAACCTCCGGATCCAACGCATCATCCTCCAACACTTCTGCCATCTGCAATCTGACCCCACCACCAAAGACATTTTTCCCTCCCCACCCTTATCTGCCTTCCGGAGGGACCACTCTCTCCGTGACTCCCTTGTCCGCTCCACACTCCCCTCCAGCCCCACCACACCCGGCACTTTTCCTTGTAACCGCAGGAAGTGCTACACCTGCCCCCACATCTCCTCCCTCACCCCCATCCCAGGCCCCAAGAAGACTTTCCACATCAGGCAGATGTTCACCCGCACATCTGCCAATGTGGTATACTGCATCCGCTGTACCCGTTGTGACTTTCTCTACATCGGGGAAACCAAGCGGAGGCTTGGGGACCGCTTTGCAGAACACCTGCGCTCAGTTCGCAACAAAAAACTGCACCTCCCAGTCGCGAACCATTTCAACTCCCCCTCCCATTCCTCAGATGACATGTCCATCCTGGGCCTCCTGCAATGCCACAGTGATGCCACCCGAAGGCTGCAGGAACAGCAAATCATATTCAGCCTGGGAACCCTGCAGCCCAATGGTATCAATGTGGATTTCACAAGCTTCAAAATCTCCCCTCCCCCAACCGCATCCCAAAACCAGCCCAGCTCATCTCCGCCTCCCTAACCTGTCCTTCCTCTCACCTATCCCCTCCTCCCACCTCAAGCCCCACCCCCATCTCCTATCTACTAACATCATCCCGCCCCCTTGACCTGTCCATCCTCCCTGGACTGACCTATCTCCTCCCTACACCCCCACCTACACTCACCTTTACTGGCTCCATCCCCGCCTCTTTGACTTGTCTGCCTCCTCTCCACCTATCCTCTCCTCTATCCACCTCCCCCTCTCTCCCTATTTATTTCAAAACCCTCTTCCCCTCCCCCATTTCTGATGAAGGGTCTCGGCCCGAAACGTCAAGCTTTCCTGCTCCTATGATGCTGCTTGGCCTGCTGTGTTCATCCAGCCCCACACCTTGTTATCTCGGATTCTCCAGCATCTGCAGTACCTTTTATCCCTAAATGAATCTCGTCCCATTTGCCAGCATTTGGCCTGTATCCCCCTAAAACCTTCCTATTCATGTACCCATCCAGATACCTCTTAAATGTTGTAATTGTCCCAGCCTCCACCACTTCTTCTGTCAGGTCATTCCATACATGCACCACACTCTGCGTGAAAAAGTTGCCCCATGGGTCCCTTTTAAATCTTTCCCCTCTCACCTTAAATCTATGCCCTCGAGTTTTAGACCTCCTCACTCCAGGGAAAAGACCTTTCTATTCACCCTATCCATGCCCCTCATGATTTTACAGCCCTCTGTAAAAGGTCACCCCTCAAACTCCGGTGCTCCAGGGAAAATGGCCCCAGCCTACGTAGCCTCTCCCTATAGCTCAAACCCTCCAACGCTGGCAACACCCTTGAAAGGGTGCAGAGAAGACTTAAAAGTTGCATAACATCTTTCCTATAGCAGGGAGACTGGAATTTCATGCAGTATTCCAAAAGTGGCCTATCCGGTATCCTGTACAACCGCGACATGATCTCCCAACGCCTACACTCAATGCACTAACCAATAAATGCAAGCATACCAAACACCTTCTTCACTATCTTGTTTACCTGTGACTCCATTTTCAAGGAACTACAAATCTGCATTCTGAGGTCGCTTTGTTCAGCAACACTTCCCAGGACCTTAGCATTTAGTGTATAAGTCCTGTCCTGATTTGGCTTTCCAAAATGCAGCACTTTACATTTATCTAAATCGAACTCCTATTGGCCAATTTGATCAAGATCCCATTGAACTCTGAGGTAATCTTCTTTGCTGTCCACTACACCTCCAATTTTGGTGTCATCTGCAAACTTACTAAGCACACCTCCAATGTTTACATCCGAATCATTTATATAATTGACAAAAAGTCTTTAGTACTTCTGCCAGAATACTATGGGCTTATAACCACTGCAGTATTCAGTGTCTTCAGCCATTTCTCAAGATCACATGGAGTGAATAAATTGACTGAAGACTGGCTATAGTTATACTTTGCTAGCCATACCTTGATGCTGAATATGAACATATTCAAAAGACTGGCATGAAGATGCTGGAAGCCTCAGAGAGGCCAAGATGGATCATCCTCTTGGCCTCCCTGGCAGTAGCTGGCTGGGAATGATTCAGCCTAGCCTGTTGCCCTGATGTGCTGGACTGCCCCCATCATCGAGGTGGGGGGGTGGAATTTGTACAGTCTCCTCTTCCCAGTTGTTTAATTCTCCACCACTATTCACAACTGGCTGTGGGAGGACTGCATAGCCTAGATCTGATCCAATAGTTGCAGGCTCACTTAGCTTGTTCTATCACTTGCTGCTTATGCTGTTTGGCATGCAAGTAGTCCTGTGTTGTCACTTTACAGTTGACACCTCATTTTTAGGTACACCTGGTGCTGCTCCTGGCATACCCAACTGCACTCTTCATTGAACCAGGGTTGTTCCCTCAGCTTTGTCTTAATGGTAAAGTGGGGGAGGTTCTGCAGTTTTTACAACTGACACCTGTATTTACAGTACAGTAAAAAGAGGACATAATGCAAGAAAGTAGTCCAACTGTTACCAGATCAATGAAGTTTGAAACCGAGAAAATAGGCTTTCATGAAGGTACTGAACATTGCTCAAAGTGCAAGTGCTGTAATTGTTCATTATAGTTCTAGCGGAATTGTCAAAGGGCATGTTTTACCTGAGATTTGGCATAATCGGAGTTCCCCCAAAGGACAATCCCTGCAGCTCCCATTGCTACACTCTCTCCAATTGTGTGGACAAAGTCAATCTGAAAAATTGTAGAACAGACGAAATGATGCCATTACTGTTTGCGATTCTGGTCATACCTTCACAGGTTATTGAACTAGATCTTGTCAGGGCCTCTTAGCCCAACAGTTTGTCTGGAATATGTTTTCTCCTCTGGTGGCTTGTTTGGATTTCCATGTTGAAGCTGAATGCTTATGAATCCACTTGTCAAAGAGCATGTTTGTATTCACCTACTTCACTTCTCTCAGCCTTGTGCTCCCAGTTCTCTTTCACCACACTTCCAGTCTTTCAACCATTTAGCATAGTTAACTATTAGAAAACACTTTCACATGGAATTTAGACTGTGATTGTTGGTAGGTAATTCACTTTGGACGGCATCACAGCCAAATGGTGGGAGAGTTGTGGTCACGTACACGCAAAAAAAAAGATCAATGGATAGCAATTAAGAACAGTAACCCTTGTTCGGACCTAACACAGTTGTCCCAACTCCAATTGAAATCTACCATTCTCTGCAGAGAACCTAGGGCATTTTAGGTCTGTTGGCTCAATTACACATCTCCTTTGGAGATTCTTTAATTATATTTTCAGAAACAAGTGAGACTGGAATTTGTGATCAATAGGTGGCAGTTTATTTTTGGTGCAAACTTCCAGATATCATCAAAACCGGTAGGATAGATTCTGGAATATTAATTGCAAATTGAGTCTGGCACAAATCTTTCCATGATCTTTGGATTAGTTTTAAAAACATTTAACCAGAAAAAGATCCTAAAAAGAAAACTGGCCATGCCCAAAATGATCGAATTAATCATCAGTAGGAGTTTCCACTAATTGTATTTGATTCGAGAACTTTCAGGGGTTTCGAAATTTAAGAATTCCTGCTTTGGGCACAAGGACAGTAATTGATGGGTTTTTAAAAAGCTGTGAAAGACTACTATAACAAGCATGGGGCTGGATGAACACAGCACGTCAAGCAGCATCATAGGAGCAGGAAAACTTGACGTTTCGGGCCTAAACCCTTCATCAGAAATGGGGGAGGGGAAGAGGGTTCTGAAATAAATAAGGAGAGAGGGGGAGGTGGATAGAGGATGGATAGAGGAGAGGATAGGTGGAGAGGAGGCAGACAAGTTGAAGAGGCGGGGATGGAGCCAGTAAAGGTGAGTGTAGGTAGGGGGGTAGGGAGGAGATAGGTCAGTCCAGGGAGGACGGACAGGTCAAGGGGGCAGGATGATGTTAGTAGATAGGAGATGGGGGTGTGGCTTGAGGTGAGAGGAAAAAACAG
>JAHRHZ010000065.1:13137917-13166821 GCA_024137785.1 Ginglymostoma cirratum
GACCTATCTCCTCCCTACCCCCCTACCTACACTCACCTTTCCTGGCTCCATCCCCGCCTCTTCGACCTGTCTGCCTCCTCTCCACCTATCCTCTCCTCTATCCATCCTCTATCCGCCTCCCCCTCTCTCCCTATTTATTTCAGAACCCTCTTCCCCTCCCCCATTTCTGATGAAGGGTTTAGGCCCGAAACGTCAAGTTTTCCTGCTCCTATGATGCTGCTTGACCTGCTGTGTTCATCCAGCCCCATGCTTGTTATCTTAGAATAATTAGGTGGCTGTTTATGACCAATCGACTGAAGAGCCTTTTTCAGTTTTTCTGTGCTGTAGATCTCCATGACTCAGCAGCCCTCAGACTTCATTTACTGCGCCTGAAAAAAAAAATATTATCAAAATAGCACTCTTGACTCTCTGAGACAGGAGGAACTGCAGATGCTGGAGAATCTGAGATAACAAGGTGTAGAGCTGGATTGAATCAGCAGGCCAAGCAGCATCATAGGAGCTCCACCTGATTTGTTTAGAAAATGAGCAAACTACAGTGGATGCTGGAAATCTGAAAGTGCTAGCTTGGTGCCAGAGAGAACCAGTTTTGAGATTGGAATGATGCTTTGACTTGATATGATTTGATTTATTATTGTCACATGTACATAGGTACATTGAAAAGTTCTGTGTGCATTATGGACAGATCACACCATACAAAGGTCATAGGGTGATTGCATAGAGTGAGGAATATAACATTACAGCTGCAAAGGAGCTGATGGCCTATTATTGCTGGATTGTTAATCCAGAGACCCAAATAATGTTCTGGGGGCCTGGGTTCAAATCCCGCCAAAGCAGATGGTGGAATTTGAGTTCAATAAATATCTGGAATTAAGAATCTGATGATGACCATGAATCCATTGGTGGAAAAACCCATCTGGTTCACTAATATCCTTTAGGGAAGGAAGCTGCCATCCTTACCTGGTCTGGCCTACATGTAACTCCAGACCCACAGCAATGTGGTTGACTCTCAGCTGCCCCCGGGCAATTTGGGATGGGCAATGAATGCTGCCTAGCCAGCGACGCCCTCATCCTGTTAATGAAATAAAGGAAAAATAAAGATGCTGCCAGACCAACTGAATTTCTCCAGCATTTGCTGTTTTTATTGGTTAAACAAAAACTGTGTCGATGTATTTCCATTTAGGGATGAATCCAGACAAAATCACATCTTGGAGATGGAGAACAGTCAGAGATAGTCGTTCACATTGTTGCCAATGACATAGTGAGACAGAGGGGTGAGGTCTAGTAACAAAAATTTAGGATACTAGTTAGGAGATTGAAAAGCGGGATCTCAAAGGTTGCAGTCTCTGCACTACCATGGCACCATATTCTCATGAGTATGTGAATAGGTGGACAGAACGGAAGATTGCATGACTGAAGAGTTGGAGCAGGAGAGAGGGTTTTAGATCCCTGAAGCATTAGGGGGAGTGGGACCTGTACAAGTCTAACAGATTGTACCTGAATCACAATGGGACTAACATCCTTGTGGGAGGGGGAGTTGTTAGTGCGGCTAGAGGGGTTTAAACTAATTTAGCAGGGGAATAGGATGTGGAGTGGAGGTGCAAAAGTGGGTAATGCACAGGCAAATATAGAAGAAAAGTCAAGTCAGCAAGGCAGACAGAGAGTATATAGTTAAGTTAAGACACAAGGATGTTCAGCAAAGCTTGAAATTCTGTTGCTGGAGAAGTTAGTTTTGTTAACTGTCTTTGGAGAACCACTAAACGTAAGGTTCGTTGGACCTTATCAAATCAAAAAGAAGCTCAATATTGTGAGCCCTCCATGTTGAAAGCATCCATGGGTGTGACATGTTACCATGTTGAAAAGAAAATATGAAAGGTGCAATAGTCAGGAAGAAAGTGTATTTATGTTAGTGAAAGAAGTTGGACGTGAAATAAAAATGTCAGAACAATTACAGAATGAATCAGAAATTGAAAATTCAAATGTTGACCCCCCCCCCAACAATTAGGTGGAAAACACAGAGGTGCCTTAAAATGTTAGATAGCTTCATGCTTTATCTTCCAGAACAATATCATGATAACTTATAAAGGCTATCATGGAATACTAAACGAATTCATGGGAATAGGTCAGCAAAACAGGTTTAGGCTGCTCGTGATTTTAATGTATTACTTGTAAAACAAAACATTTACAGACTCAATCCAGAGAAATTAGCTCAATTGAGGGAAGGGATTAAGTCATGATGGATAGTATCAATATTGAACTAAGTCATACACGCACAGAATATTGAACTAAATCATAGTGGCTGGAGCTCACTAACTGTGATAGTGTTGAAATTGGATAGATTCTATATTGGCTATTACAAAGTCAATGTATTTACAAAAGTGGCCTCATACACTCCAAGGTTGGATGACTGAATTGAAAGAATAGGACACGCATGATTTGTCCCATACTTGACTTGCTAAAAGGATATTGGCAAGTTTCATGACTGATAGAGCCAATGACTTTTCAACTTTTGTAACTCCGAATGGACTTTGTCAATGCAAAGTCATGCTGTTTGGAATGAATGCCAATGTTCCAGTAATTAACCAATAAAGTAATTGAAGGGCTATATGCTTCATCGTTTATATTGGTTGTTTTCAGACAAAGCTGAGAAGAATATTTGCACCACTTAGCTCAACTCTTTTATCAGATACAAATAACCAATTTGTTTATTAATTTGGCTGAATGTGAATTTGTCAAAGCAAATTTGTTTTTTTTTTGGTTCCCTCTTTGGGACACATGAACAAGTATCTTCCAGAGAAGTGAAAGATTTTCTCATGCCCAGGACAAAATGTGAAATTTTGTGATAACTTGGCATGACTGTTTTTTATTGGAAGCTTGTTCTGAAATTCAGCACTGACAAGTTTCCATTTAATGAATTTATTAAAGGAAGACAAAAAATTTGAATGGATACAAGAACTTGAAAGCTGTATTAGCAGTACTGAATTATGAGAAACTATTCACGCTGGCTGTTGACATTCGTGTGTGTGTCTGTGTGTGTGCATGCGTGCGTGTGTGTGCATGCATATGTGTGCGTGCATATGTGTGCGTGTGTGTGTGCCATTTTACTTTAAAATGATGTGATGGGGATTAAATGACCAGTCAGTTACTTTTCAAAGAAATTCAAAAGAAAGATTTAGCAGTGGACGGGAAACATTATGTCTTGTATTGGCTCTACATAATTTTCAGATTTATGTCACGAGCACAGTGGAAGAAACGATTATTTTTACAAACCCAATCCTTTGAATTTTTTCTGACAAATTTCAGGATGAGAGCTTATAATTGTTTCAATGGAGTTTAATCCTCCAGCCATATATTTAAACATTATTCATGTGTCTGGCAAAGAAAATTTTGTGCTATGCACTTTATCAAGAACATACAGAAGAGTGGAGCGATTCAAATGGACTTGTGAAAAGTATGGTTGCTGTGTAAGTCCTTGCATGTTTTACGTCAATATACTGTGCTATATGTCTCTCTACTGTTCCTGTGACATACACATTGTATTGAAAAGGAATTTTGATGGGAAGTGAAATGCTTTTAAAGATACTTTCCTATCCTTCTTTGGGGGCGTGGTATGATGACAGATGCGTGATTTATTTATATTAATTTTGTTTTAGAGTTTGGGATTTTATCTTAGTGCCGTATAGCTTTTGGTCTATTTTTGTGGAGGGGTTTAAAAATCACTTCAGTCAGTCTTTCTGAAACCATGATATAAAACTAGTGTATACCAGCTGGAGTGTTAATGGAAATTAATTTGTACAGTGGGAACTTTAGATTGGATGGAGAAAACATTAGGGAATTAGCTTAGCAAAATATAGGATGAGCAATTTTTAAAAAAATGTTCAAAAATCTTTTGAATGCAGTCCCAAAGGAGATCTGATTGAAGTTGGGTGTAAGTATGGTTTTTGCCAGAGAAAGGGATTGTTCACGCCAATTAAGAAAACAAGCTATCTCGGTGAAGTGTGAGGTTTGTGGAGTATTTGGTAGGAAATTGGTTATTTAAAGTCGAGAAAGCCTAAGATCTCGTTTGTGCGAATGATTAAAGGGATTAGGCCTCACAGCCCAGAGGACCAAAATTGAGACAAAGCAATTAATTCAAATTCAGATTGATTTCTTTGGAATTTAGAGTAACTCTAAGGTGACAGTGCTTGGGAGCAGATTGGATTAGCTTTTGCTGTTTTTTGACATCTTTCAAAATGTCTCACATTCAGATAGCTTGATTTGTTTTAATTTTCATTCTTTTGTGTCAGAAATGTCTGATTTATTACAAAGCTAAACCTGCATCCTTGTGTGCTTATGTTTCATTGAAAGACTGCCACTTTAAATAAACAGAACAAAAGAACAAACTCAGATTTTATTCTGGGATCTGACCGGTCCAGTAATAATATCAGCTAGGATCATAATACATATTAATACATAATACCATTTTTGCAGCAATTTTCCCCAGAGGCACTGCTTTAGGAAATCATGTTGAAACAGTCTTATTTGTTAAAAGATACCAATTCCCATTCTTGGTTTTAGATACGGCTCCTATACAACCTATTATGACCCTGCTAAAAAGTTCTTCAGAAATGGATATTAGGATTAAAGGTGCAGGTTTAATTGAGGGTTGCAGTTTCCCCACTGACTAATATATTTTTATCTATTCATTCATGGGACGTGGATGTCTCTGGCTGGGTCTGTATTTATTGCCCATCCCTAGCTACCCCTGAGAAGATGGTGGTGAGCTGTCTTCTTGAACCATTGCACACCATATCATGTAGGTAGATCGACAATGGTGTCAGGAAGGGAGTTCCAGGATGTTGACCTAGTGACACTGAAAAATAGCAATATATTTCCAAGTCAGGATGGTGAGTGGCTTGGATGAGAACTTGCAGTTGGTGGTGGTCCCATGTATCTGCTATTCTTGTACATCTAGATGGTGGTGGTCATGGGCTTAGGCTTGGAAGATGCTGTCTAAGGAGACTTGGTAAATTTCAGCAGTGCATCTTGTAGATGGTACACATTGCTGCTATTAAGTGTCAGTGGTGGATGTGGTGTCATCCAAGTAGGTAGATTTATCCTGGATGGCGTCGAGCTTCTCAAATGTTGTTGAAGTGGAGAGTATTCCATCACTTTTCGTCGTGACTTGCGCCTTGTAAATTGTGATCAAACTCTAGAGATTGTGGAGGTAAGTTACTTGCTGCAGGATTCCTAACCTCTGAACTGTTTGTAGCCTCAGTAGTCATATGGCAAGTCTATTTCAGTGACAATGGTCACCTCCAGGATGCTGAAAATTGGAGTTTCAGTGATACTAATGCTATTGAATATCAAGAGGAGATGTTTAGATTCTCTCTTATTAGAGAGGTTATTAGAGATGGTCATTACCTGGCATTTTGTCAGCCCAAACCTTTATATGATCTTTTGAGTGCTTGATGCGAAAGAACAGACCATGTATTTATAAATTAACATGAAATCAACACACAATTAAGTCATTTTTTAAATGGTTTAATTGTCAAAAGGGAATTACAATAGCAAAACTTGAATTCTATTAGGTATAATTTGACTGTAGCAGCAGGTTTACATGAAAATCAAAAATATAATACAATAAAATGATAAAGCATATCCTTTAAAATATATGGATCAGTTAGGCACAGTTATCAAATTTTGTACATCTCTTTCTTTTAGATTTTTATTAGGTTAAAGAAAAAGTTAACAAAGATATATCATTATCAAACAGAACATTGAACACAAAATGGAGAATATACATTTATAATTTAACTTACCAAATAATTACATGTGAAATTTAAGAAAATGAAGAGGTTAATTAGTTCTGAAATGTACATTTTTGCAGTACACTTTAAAAACTGGAAAACACTCTCTAAGTGGAAGTACTAAGTGCTATCTTCAATAGATGTGAAGCTGGAAAAGCACTGCATCTGAGGAGGAGGCAAGTCAATGTTTTGGGCCGAAACTCTTTGTCAGGACTGGGGAAGGGGAGGGGAGCCCAGAAACAAATAGAAGGAGAGAGGTGTGGCTGGGGGGATGGGTAGGTGAGATGGAGATAGGTGGATGCAGGTAGGAGGTTATTGTGGTTGGTCAGCGGGAAAGGTGGAGCGGATAGGTGGGTTAAAAGATAGACAGGTTGGAGGACGAGAGATTTTGAAGCTGGTGAAGTCAATATGCAGGCCATTGGGCCAAAGCGAAATGAGGTGTTGTTCCTTCAGTTTACGTTTGGCTTCAGTCTGACAGTGGAAGAGGCCAAGGATGGACATGTCACGAGGGGAGTGGGAGGGGGAGTTAAAGTGGATGGCAACCGGAAGGTCGGGTTGGTTGGTGCATGCAGAGTGGAGATGCTCCACAAACCGGTCCCCGAGTCTGCATTTGGTCTGCCTGAAATAGAAGGGACCCAGGAGCATTGGATTCTGTAGATGAGGTTAGATGAAGTGCAGGTGAATCTCTGCCAGATTTGGAAGGATTGGTTAGGGCCTTGGAAGGAGGTGAGGGGGGAGATGTAGGGGCAGGTGTAGCACCTCTTAGAGTTGCAGGGAAAGGTACGGGGTGTGGTGGAAGGGTTGGTGGGCACTGTGGAGCTGACAAGGGAGTCGCGGAGTGAATGGTCCCTGCGGAAAGCAGACAGGGGTGGGGAGGGGAGTATCTTTTTGCTGGTGGGGTCTGATTGTAGGTGGTGGAAATGTTGAAGCATGATGTGTTGTATTCGGAAGTTGGTGGGGCGGTATGTAAGGACTAAGGGGACTCTATCGTTGTTGGGGGGGGGTGGGATTAAAGGGCAGAAGCGCAGGAAATGGGGAAGATGCGGTTGAGGTCATCATTAAAAAGGATGGAGGGGAAAGATGGAGAGGAGGGGAAACTGCAGTCCCTGAAATAGGAGGATATCTGGGGAGTCCTAGAGTGCCTCATGTTGGGAGCAGATGCAGCAGAGGCAGAGGAATTGTGAGCATGGGATAGACTTTTTGCAGGACGGTGGGTGAGAGGAGGTGTAGTTTAGGTAATTGTGGGAGTCAGTGGGTTTGAAATGGATATCAGTGGTGAGTTGGTTACCGGAGATGGAGACAGAGAGGTCCAAGAGGGGAGGGACGTGTCAGAAACAGTCCAGGTGAATATGAGGGTGCGGTGTTGGCGAAGTTGATGAACTGTTTGAGCTCCTCGCGGGAGCATGAGGCAGCACCGATACAGTCATCAATATAGTGGAGATAAAGGTGAGGGATGGTGCTGGGGTTGAAGCTGCCTGTTCCACAAATCCTACAAAGAGGCAGGCATTGCTCAGGCCCATCCGGGTGCCCGTGGCCACCCCTTTGGTTTGTAGGAAGTGGGAGGAGTAAAAGGAAACATTGTTGAGGGTGAGGACTAGTTCTGCCAAGTGAATGAGAGTGTCAGTGGAGGGGGAACTGGTTGGGCCTACAGGAGAGAAAGAAGCCGAGGGCCTTTAGGCCATCCCTGTGGAGGATGCAGGTGTAAAGGGACTGTACTGTACTGTCCAACCACAATAACTCTCTACCTGCATCCTATCTTCATCTCACCTACCGTCCCCCCAGCCCCATCCCCCTCCTATTTATTTCTGGGCTCCCCTTCTCCCCCCACCTTCTCCCCGCCAACCCCAGTCCTGACAAAGGGTTTCGGCCTGAAACGTTGACTTTCCTGCTCCTCGGATGCTGTCTGAGCTGCTGTGTTTTTCTAGCTTCACATTTATTGGCTGTAGCTTCCAGCATCTGCAGCCCTTTCTGTCTCCGAGTGCTAGCTTCAAGGCTATGCAAAATACAAAGAAATTATGGCTCCAAGGGTTTCCGATATAGTCTTAAAAAACAATCTGTAATTTATAGAGGTTCTTTATAAATGGCATTCAAATACTAGAGACTATAACACAGTCAAATGACTTTTATTTTCCTTTTGGCATTGACTAAGAGTATTAAAGTGATGTTGTGGGCAGATTAGTTTCCTGTAACCCAAAACAAAGTACAGCTCATTGTGAAAAATCAAGAACTGGTGGTGTTATCTGCAGCTTCCAGCATTTTGAATGTTGTATTGACTGTTTCGTTTCCTTTTTGCTTAACGTGATACTGCCTTTCTCACCGATCTAATCGTAGTCACATCTCCTGTTTACTCATGTTGAAAGTGCTAGCAGGTCTAGCCTACATTGCCAGTATCTCAGGTCAGTAAAAGGCCAGATTTTCCCTTTCTTTTTCTAAGGAAGTTTTGGAAGTATAACTTCACAATAAAAAAGCAGCTTCTCCTGGAAGGGCTTCAGTTTTTTTTTTATAATATTGCTAACACACCATGTAGAATGATCCTCTTTGACCATTTCTGGTTTCATATATTACCCGCCTGAATGTATCAATCAATGGCAGCAGTATGAATGCGAGGGGAGCACTAGTGAGACAAATACTGACTGACAAAAATTAATCAAAGTAACAAAGCAAGACCATTTCCAGGCTGTGTCTGTAGTGCCTATTCAAATCAAAATTTTCTGTCAAAAAGGTTGAGAGAGAGAAAGAGATAAAAGGTACTGCAGATGCTGGAGAATCCGAGATAACAAGCATGGGGCTGGATGAACACAGCAGGTCAAGCAGCATCATAGGAGCAGGAAAACTTGACGTTTCGGGCCTAAACCCTTCATCAGAAAGGTAGTGAAGTGTTGGATAGAAGGATGAAGGAGAAATAGAGCTACAAGACTGTCACCCTTTTGGTGTTGACTGCGTAAGTTCCAGATGTGAAGTGTTTGAAACCTCCCTGGTTTGTAACTTTATGCACGGTATGGGATTTGTCAGTATTTACATTGAGACAGATTTTTCATAATTAACTCCAAGTCTTGTCCCATTTTGCTGCATGCAGGACACAGGAGAAAGTTAAAACTTGCCCTTTGGAGATTTCTTTTTGACATGCTGTTTTCTTCTGTTGTTAATTTTTCCTTCAAAATGATGCACGTTTTCTATTCCAGCACCAATCTTCCTGAATTAAAACTGTGTACTTCCTGCCTAAAAAGACAAAAGGAAGAAAATAGATTTGGTATTTATAATTTCCATGTTTTATTTTTCTTTTAATATCTAAATCAGAATTCTAATCTGCATCAACTATCACAATAATAATGATTACATTACAAGACTATATGATATAACAGCTGAATTGGGCCATTCAGCTCATCAAGTCTGTTCTGCCATTCAATCATGGTTGAATTGTTTCTCAATCTCATTCTCGTGCCTTCTCCCTGTAACCATTGATGTCCTTACCAATAAGAAACCTATCTATCCTTGTCTTAAATACTCTCAATGAATTGGCCTCCACAGCTTTTTGTGGTATTGACTTGCACAGATTAACTACCTTCTGGCTCAGGAAATTCTCCTCATCTCAGTTGTAAAGGTTATCCCTTCACTCTGAGGCTGTGCGCTTGAGTCCTAGTGTTTCCTACTTGTGGAAAGATTTTCTCCATGTCCACTCTATCCAGGCCTCTCAGTATTCTGTAAGTTTCAATCAGAACCTCTCCCTCATCCTTCTAAACACAATTGAGTACAGACCCAGAGTTCTCAAGCGCTCCTCATAGGATAAGCCCTTCATTCCTGGGATCATTCTTGTCAATCTCTTCTGGACTCCTTACAATGCCAGCACATGCTTCCCTAGATATAGGGCCCAAAGCTACTTACTATATTCCAAATGGGATGAGCAATAACTGCTGGTCCAGCCAGCTATGCCTCATCCTGTGAATGAATAAAGAAGAGCGGTCTGACCAGAGCCTTTTATATCCGCAACAGTAAATCTCGGATGTTGTATTCTTGCCCTATTGAAATGAATGCTAACATTGCATTTGACTTCCCAACTGCTAACTGGACCTGCATGTTAACCTTAAGACAATCCTGAACTGTGTCTCCCTAGTCCCTTTGTGCTTCAGATTTCTGAAGCTTTTTCCTGTTTAGAAAATAAACTACAACTCTATTTGTTCTACCAAATTGCATAACCTCACACTTTCCCATATTGTACTCCATCTGCCACTTCTTTGCCCACTTGCCTAACATGGGCCAAGTCTTTCTGCAGCTCCTTGCTTCCTTAACACTACTGGTCCCTCCATCTATCTTTGTGCCATCTGAAAACTTAGCAACAATGCTGTTCATCCAGATTGCTAATGTATAACATGATTAGTTGTGGTCCCAACATTGACCTGTGCAGAATTCCACTTGTCATGGGCTACCATCCTGAAAAAGAATTCTTTGTCCTTACTCTCTGCCTTTTGCCTATCGGCCAATCCTCCATCCATGACAATACTTTGCTCCTAACACCATGGACTCGTCTGATTTAACAGCCTCCTGTGTAGTACCTCGTTAAAAGCCTTCTGGAAATCCACAACGATCATGTCCACTGACTCTTCTTTGTCTAACTTGTTCATTACCTCCTCAAAGAATTCTAACAGATCAGGCATGACCTCCCCTTGCTAACTCTGTCCTATTTTACCATTCTCTTCCAAGTACTCCATAATCTCATCTTTAATAATGGACTCTAAAATTTTACCAACGATTGAGGTCAGGGTAACTGGCCTATTGTTTCCTGTCTTCTGGTTCCCTCCCTTAAACAGGGGAGTTATGTTAGCCATTTTCCAGTTCTCTGGGACCCTCCCTGACTCTAGTGATTCCTGAAATATCACCATCATTGCCTCTACAACCTCTGCAGCTACCTCCTTCAGAACTTTGGTGTGTACTGCATCTGGTCTGGGTGATTGCTCTGCCATCAGATATTTTAGCTTCTCCAGCATCTTCTCCTTAGTGATGCTCAGTACAGTCACCTCTGCCTCTAACTGTCTTGAAGTTCTGGTATGCTGCTGGTCTCTTCCACTGTAAAAACTGTTGCTAAGTACCTGTACAGTTCGTCCGTCATTTCTTTTTTCCCCATTACTACTTCTCCAGCCTCATTTTCCAGTGTCCACTTTTGCATCTCTTTTACCTTTTAGATGTCTAAAACAAAACTGTTGCAATCTATTTTCATATCACCAGCTAGCTAACTCTCATATTTCATCCTTTTCCCCTTTATTGCTTTTTCAATTATAATCAGTTGGTTTTAAAGTCTTCCCAATCCTCTGGCTTCCCACTAATCTTCACCACATTGTATACTTTTTCTTTTGTTTTTATGCTGTCCCTGACTTCCCTTGTCAATTATGGTTGCCTCATCCTCCTCTTAGTATGAGTTTTCTTCCTTGGGATGAATTTCTGCTGTGCCTCCCGAATAACCACAGAAACTCCTGTCATTGCTACTCCAGCATCTTCTCTGCTAGGCTCCCCTTCCAATCAACTCTGGCCAGCTCCTCCCTCACGTCTTTCTAGTTAACTTTACACAATTGTAATACCGTTACATCTGATTCAAGCTTCTCCCTCTCAAACTGCAGGGTGAAATGGTGAATTGGTGAAGGTGATGACCTGGTGGTATTATCGCTGGACTGTTAATCCAGAGACCCAGAAAATGTTCTGGGGACCCGGATTTGAATCCCGCCATGGCACATGGTGGATTTGAGCTCCATAAATATCTGGAATTAACAGTCTAATGATGACCGTGAATTCATTGTCAATTGTTGGAAAAACCCGTCTGGTTCACTAATGTCTGTTGGGGAAGGAAACTGCCATCCTTACCTGGTCTGGCCTACATGTGACTCCAGACCTACAGCAATGTGGTTGACTCTTAAATGTGCTCTGGGCAATTAATGACGGGCAATAAATGTTGCCGAGCCAGCGATGCCCTCATCTCGTGAATGAATAAAAAAAATTCAATCATATTATGGTCACTGTCCCCTAGAGGTTCCTTCACCTTCAGCTCCCTAGCCATATCTACCTCATCAACATTCCCACAACACAAAACCAAGTTCTCCAAGGTATTAGATTATGGAGTAAGGAAACTGGATGTCAAACTAAAGGAGATGTTGGTAGGAAGTGACAAAAATCTTTGTCAAAGAGATGTGAAAGGAGGAGAGGAAATTGAAGAGCATGATTAGAGAATTCCAATGAAGTGGATTCAAAATGGTCATAGGCACGGTTGCTGATGATGGAAGTGGGGGATATACAGGAGGCTGAATTTTGATAAGTGGAGAGTACATTAGTGGTAGGGGCAGCAAAAAATGAGGGGGTTGATGTTGGAGGATAAGACAGAATTGGAAGTCTTAGAGGGGCAGTGGACAGGTTAGTGAGGACAAGGGGGTTATGGTTGAATTGGGCTTCCCTGTAGGAGAAGGTACATGCAGCAGCACTTTGAATGAGCTCACATTTGCAGAGGGAGGAGATTAAATGAGAATCATTTGGTGTGAAATCTGGATTTGACAAATGATCGCTTCAGCAGCTTTTATTTCACCCCAAGTCCTTTTAAAGATCACTTTGGATGTGCATCATTTACATGAGCATTAATTCTGATCAGGTAAGACTGAATGAATCAAGGTTACTATCAAAGATACCAGTAGGTGTCAGTATTGTATGCACCAAACAGTATGAACATAATTGAGGGAATATACAGTATCAATTATGTTCCTTCTTTCCCAAAAGTTACATTTATAGCACGACAGAATAGGCTGAAATCGTACAATGGGAAGGCAAAAATAAAGTGACTCTTAGGGATGGATACATTCGGAGGGAATAAACAGAAATTACAGGAGAATGGCAGTACCCATGGAGAGAAAGCAGAGTTAGCATTTTGAGTCCAGTGACCCTTCTTCAGAATTGAAAGCAGCTTAGAAAAGATGTATTTATGTTGGTGATGATGGTTGGGTGGGGTAAAGGAGTGGAGACGGAGCCCAGAGAGAGAGGGAGAGAGAAGAAAGGGCAGACAGACAAAGGTATTGTTGAGTGTAAACCAGGGAAAAACAGTAACTAGATAGGTGATAGTCAAGAGCTAGATAGTCAATAGCTTAATTACGTTATCACCTTCAGGACACAACATTGAGTTTATCAATTTCAGAGCATCAATACCCTCCTTCCATGACAATCATGAGAAGTTCCCAGCCTCCTGACTGATGTCTGTCTTTCTCCAGCCTACATTAGCACTACTCCAGACTGGCTGCTATGTAGCTACAGGAGTGACTATGACCCAATTCCTGGGCTGCAGAGGCATGGACCTCCTGAACAAGAACATCCCGACCAGGTGCTTGACCGTGGCTAATCCCTTGGACTGGTATGGAAGCCTGCCCTTGACTTACTGTGCCAGGAGACCCGAACTGATGGATACCTTCATGGAATTCACTGAGAATGACTCCCCTGAGACTTTGAGGCGTGGTTACTCACTTGGCTGTGTTTTTGATGTGAAAGTTGCTGGCTGCAGATGCAGGTGTGAGATTGATGTAGCAATATGCTAGACAGCAAGATGTATGCCCCCTTGACTGAGGACTCGTGACCAGCAAGGCAAGATGCCTGCCTCTGGGACACAGCTAATAGGCACGGCACGCAAATAGTAAAGCAAGGCATGGATGCTGTTAGCACGCAGGTAGGCACTCAGTGAATGAGTAAGCGATCAGCCCTGAGATGCTAAGTGGCCAAGTTCATGAGCTGGGTAACTGTCTTTGCCGCAGCCTTTCAAAGCTAATTATTGATGTGCCCTGCAATGTGAGTGGGCAGTTCCTAAAAGAGGTGCCATAATGGTCAGCTGTCAGTGCCTGTGGACAAGGGGTGGTGCCTGTGGGTCATGTCCTGAGATGCCATTTGGTACTGAACGATGTGGAGACTGGTCACAACCAAGTACCCGCCCTGATTTCCACGTTGAGTTTTCTCAACACATGTCTTGTTCTGTGCATTTGGTAATGATAGAAAGTTAGTGAGTAGCAGTCAGTGAGGTGAGTTGCAGTGCTGTTACGGTGTCTCACAAGCTATTATCCCTGCCAGTTGGCTACTTGCTGCTGCCTAATGAGAAACTTTCCTTTCTGCTCAGCATATGCATTAACCGTGGAGCGCGATGGTCCCAACAATGAGATAGGCCCCACTGGACTCCTCATTGGATTCTGTTATAATTCTCCCCTTTGAATCCACCGCGCACACTCTTATAAGATTCCCCTCTGAGAGAACCCAACCGACTGCAGGTCATTCGCAGTTTTAACTAAGGCTGAAGCAGCACCACACATTAAAAACTGAAAGAACTGCGGATGCTGTAAATCAGGAACAAAAATAGAAGTTGCTGGAAAAGCTCAGCACGTCTGGCAGCATCTCTGAAGAAAAAAATCAGAGTTAACGTTTTGGGTCCAGTGACCCTTCCTCAGAATAGTTCTGGTCAGTCCTGAGGAAGGGTCACTGGACCCGAAACATTAACTCTGATTTTTTTTCTTCACAGATGTTGTCAGACCTGCTGAGGTTTTCCAGAAACTTCTGTTTCGGCACCATGTTGAAAGATGTTGCATTTGCAGTCCTACTAGTTTGCAAACTGAATATCTGAGGGACAGCTTATTGGGGAGGAGGACAGACGATGTTAAAGTGATGATGGAGGTGAACGTGTTACAAATTTGAATCTTGACCCTTGACCTGCCTCCAACTGCCCCTTTTAACCAAGGAGGAACAGGGTGGGTGAAGAGGCAACTCCCAGAAAGTGGGTTGACAATTTAAACATTATAATCAGGCCAGAAGCTGCTTACTGTTTTGCCATTTCAAATTTAATGCCCGCTGGGCCTCAGAAAATCTCACTCCTTATTAAGGCAATTCCATTCATCCACTGCACCCAGTCTACCTGCCTGTCACTCCACTTTGACATGACTACCCTTAAACTTTCAAATCTGGCCCATGTGCAATCTTCTCCCACAGACCCCCATCCCCACAAGGCCACCAATCTTCCCATCAAAGATTTACACACACTTCCTCAATGCCAAGCTTTCTGATATCATCCCTGATCCCACCCATTCAACCTGGCCTTTGACCCTTTGGGTCTCTATTTTCTGATCCACTTCCCCTACCATCCTCCTCAGAATTTGATCCGCCCAGGAACTGGATTGTCTCCGCTGGAATTGGATACCACCAGCATCACCTCAAGGGCTTGGAAGTCCCCATTCCTTGGAGCAGATCCTAGACCCCAGTTTCTCTCCTGCCCCAATTCAAGCTAGCTGCTATGGCCTGATCTTCAGGCTCCCACGTCCTGAAGCAGGCCAAACCTGGCTTTAGGTGGGGGGTAGAGTCATACAGCACGGAAACAGACCTTTTGGCCCAACACATCCATGTCAACCAAGGTTCCTAAACTGAACTAGTCCCGTTTGTCTGCTTTGACCCATATCCCTCTAAACCTTTCCTATCCATGTACCTATCCAAATGTCTTTTAAATGTCATAATTATACCCACCTTTACCACTTCCTCTGATGGCTTATTCCATGCATGCACCATCCTCTGTGTGAAAAGGTTGCCCCTCAGGTCCCTTTTAAATCTTTCCCCTCTCACCTTAAACCTATGCCCTCTATTTTTGGACTCCGCTAATCTAGGGAAAAAACCTTGGCTATTCACCTTATCTATATCCCTCATGATTTCCTAAACCTCTACAGGATCACCCCTCAGCCTCCTCAGTGGCAGGGAAAAACATTGCAGCCTATCCAGCCTCTCCTTATAACTCAAACCCTCCAGTCTTGGTCACATTCTTGTAAATCTTTTTTGCACTCCATCCAGTTTAATAGCATCCTTTCTGTAGCAGGCCACCAGAATAGTGTGCAGTACTCCAAAAGTGCCCTAACCAATGTCTTGTACAGTTGTAACATGAAATTCCAAATCTTGTACTCAGTGCAACGCCCGATAAAGGCAAGCATGACAAATGCCTTCTTCACCACCCTATCTATCTTTGATGCCACTTTCAAGCCACTATGTACCTGCACCGCTAGGTCTCTCTGTCTCAACAATACTCCCCAGGGCCCTCCCACCAATTCTGGTGTCATCTGAAAATTTACTAATATTGCCTCCTATATTCTCATCCAAATTGTTTATTTAAATGAAAGACAATAGTGGACACAGCAATAATTTTTGCAGCATACCACTGATCACAGGACTTCAGTTTGGACAACAACCCTCTACCATGACCATCTATCTCCTATCTTCAAGCCAATTTTGTATCAAATTGGCTTGTTCTCCCTGTATCCCATGTGATCTAACCTTACTAACCAGTCTACCATGAGAAACCTTGTTGAAGGCCTTGCTAAAATCTGTGTAGACAATATCTACCACTCTGCCTTCATCAATCTTCAAAAAATTCAGTCAAGTTTGTGAGACATGATTTCCCATGCACAGACCCATGCTGACGAACCCTAATCAGCCCTTGCCTTTTCAAATTCATATAGATCCTGTGTCTCAGAAATCCTTACGACTACTTACCAACCACTGACGTCAGGCTCACCAGTCTGCAGTTTCCTGGCTTTTCCTTGTGGTCTTTCTTAAATAATGACACAGTATTAGCCACCCTCCAAGACTTTTGGCACCTTCTCCATGGCTGTTGATGATACAACTATCTGTGTTAGGAGCCCCACAATTTTTTCCCTGGCATTCCAATGGGATACGCTTGATCAGGCCCTGCGGATTTATCCATCTTCGTGTGTCTTAAAGACCTCCAACAGTTCTTCTTCTATAATGTGGACACTTTTCAAGACATTACTATTTATTTGCCCATGTTCCCTAGCTTCCCATGTCTTTCTCCACAGTAAACATTGAAATATTTATTTAGGATCTCACCTATCTCCTATGGTTCCATACAGAGGTATCCCCATCGGATCTCTTTGGATTCTCCTTAGCCTTCTCTGCCAAAGCTATCCTATGTCCCCTTTTCACCCTCCTGATTTCCTTCTTAAGTGTACTCCTACACCCCCTATACTGCTCAAGGGATTCACTTGATCCCAGCTGTCTTTACCTGACATATGTCTCCTTCTTTCTCTTGACTGGAGCCTTGATATCTCAAGTCATCCAGCATTCCCTATGCCTGCCAGCCTTGCACTTCACACCACTTCACATCAACAGCCTCCTCCAATCAACTTTTGAAAGTTCCTGTCTAATACTATCAAAATTGGCCTTGCCCAGTTTAGAACTTTAACTTGTGGATGAGGCCAATCCTTTTCCATATCTATTTTGAAACCTATGGAATTAAGGTCGCTGGTCCCAAAGTGCCCCCCCATGAAGACTGTCACTTGCCTTGACTTATTTTCCAAGAGGAGGTTGAGTTTAACCTCGATGCTAGCAGAGACAGCATATGTGGGCCGTAGAGTTAAAAACTCCACAGCGTTACAGAGAAACCCCAATTTGTAGGTTTCGCTTGTGCTACTGGGGTTCACTTTTCTCCCTGTTGACAAACAGGATTTTGGATTCACTATGATTTCTTTTCCTGTATGTTTGTCCTTTTTTGGGACTGATTGGCCCAGGGATCAGGAGGTTCCTCATCCTGGAGTCTGCGTCATTCTACCTATTGTGAACAGGGAGCTTGACACTTTCTGACCCTCACTCACAGCGTATGCTGGTAGCACTGAACTATAAAATCCAGGCTGTTGTGTTGAAACAAGTTTTTTTGTGTTTATGATCCACATGGCAAGTTTTGCAATGCTAGCCAAGAATCTAGTGAAGCAGAATGATTTTTCCTGTGCTCTCCAGAGATAATTCAGATTCACTAACTTTAAGCAACATTTAAACATTAGATTTAAAAAATAAGTTTCTTACGCAGGCAAGGGTGGATTCTTGTTCATCATCCTGTGAAGGAGGCAGTGCAAGTGTTCCATTCTATGGAGAAGAGGTCAAAATGTTACAACAAAACCGTGAACATTGGGAACACTTTACCCTTTTACAAGTAAATCTGGCACATTTTCAAACATGCTCTCGTCTTCAATCTGTCCTGTGGCCAAAGAGAGAAGACAGGAAACCTGCTCCCAGGTATCTGCCAGATCCCTGTTGTATGACCTTCAGGAAGTACATGATGGTGAAAGAAATGGGAAAAAAGAAAGAGAAAGAATATAAAGATTATCATTCACCCAGGTCATCCCATAGTGTTTTGCAATGAGCTGCTTCTGAAGGACAATAATTATGTTCAGGTTACAGGAGTGTCAGTTTTGTCTTGTACTTTTGGCATTAGGCTGACAGGGCACTCCTCAACCATTGCTTCCTCCACCTCACAATGACAAGTAACTGAGACATCAACAGAAGGCAGTGCGTTCACTGCATTTCACCTGAAGTGAAAGTTGGTCCACACATTTCTCCTCAATTACAAGTGTTGCCTTTTTCATACTTTCTGCTTTGCGTGCTGAGTATTTGCAGGATTTCAACAGCTACCCACCCTCTCCCATAGCCCAAACACGGATAGGTGAGAGCATAAGAACATAAGAAATTGGAGCAGGAGTAAACTATCTGGTCCCGCAAACCCTGCCATTCAATAAGATCATGGCTGATCTTTCTGTGGAATCAGCTCCACTTACCGGCCAATTCACCATGGACCTTAATTCCTCTACTGTTCAAAAATCTATCTATCTTTGCCTTAAAAACATTCAATGAGGTAGCTTCAACTGCTTCAGTGGGCAGGGAATTCCACAGATTCATAATCATTTGGGAGAAGAAGTTCCTCCTCAGCTTAGTCCTAAATCTGCACCCCCTTATTTTGAGGCTATGAGTTTTGGTGGAAGGTTAAAGTATTACAAAATATGAATCCTGAGCCCCCATTTTATTCCATTTCCAGTATTAATAGAGGTGAGTCATGGGGTGGGCCGTAATTCAGGCAAACCAAGCAACCATGGGTGCTACAGTGGCTCAGTGCTTAGCACTGCTGCTTTACAGCAACAGGAACCTGGTTTCAATTCCAGCCTTAAGCAACTGTCTGTGTAGAGTTTGCACATTCTCCCCGTGTCTATGTGGGTTTCCTCTGGGTACTCTGGCTTCCTCCCACAGTCCAAAGACATGCCAATTAGGTTGATTGGCCATGCTAAATTGCCCATAGTGTCCAGGGATGTGCTGTCTAGGTGGATAAGCCAAGGGATACGCAAGGTTACAGGGCCAGGGTGGGGGAGATGCTGTTTGGAGAGTCGGTGTGGACTGGATAGGCTGAATGGCCTGTTTCCACACTGTGGGGATTCTGTGGATATGGATCTATTTCAATGCTGATGAAAAGCAGAAGTAGCTGTTTAATTTATTCTTGGTGTTGGTTGAGGGAGGAAATGTTGGCCTGACCCCTGAAGAGCTATTTGTTCTTTTTTGCTCAAGTCCTGAATGGCCTACTTTTGTACTGTGTTTCTGTGGATTGTTTCATCACACTCATTTGAACAACTGGAGCAAAAAGGAAGGGGCACCCTTTAAGTCTTCTTTTAAGGACAATATCCCACACAATGCAACACTGCCTCAGTAGTGTGCTGAAATGTCAAGGATGATTATGCACTTGAAGGTAAATTTGAATACATGACCATCAGCTACCAACTGAGCTGAACCATCTCACAAAGTGATCATTGGTTAAATTTCTTTAAATTGCTTCTTCTTTATAGACCCTGTTTGGCTTTGGCTTAGCCCTTTTCCCTTGATGGTATGACAGCTGAACAGGAGCTCACTCTACGATCTGCTCAGGTAACTAAATGTCAAACTTACTGATGGTTCCTTAACACATTCTGTTGGAGATTGAGTGAAACCATTTTGCATCGGTGTTGTATTATTATGGCTGAAATGCAATATTGATGGGACACATTTTAAACTTCATGGCATGGACAGTAATTTGCTGAGTGTGCAAGTGCTGGATTTTTGGTCCCTTCCTGCCAATGGACTGAAAATCGGACCGATTCTATGTAGATTGTTCAGCATGGAAACAGACCCTTTGGTCCAACTCATCCACGCCGACCAGCTATCCTAAATTAATCTAGTCCCATTTGCCAGCATTTAGCCCATATCCCTCTAAACTCTTCCTATTCATGTATGTTGTTTTATGTTTTATATGTGTTTTAAATGTTGTAATTGTACCAGCCTCCTCCACTTTATCTGGCAGCTCATTCCATACACACACCACCATGTGTGTGAAACTGTTACCCCTTATGCCCCTTTTAAATTTTGCCCCTCTCACCTTAACCCTCTCATTTTGGATTCCCCCACCCTGGGGCGGACATTGTCTATTTACCCTATCCATGCTCCTCATGATTTTATAACCCTCTGTAACATCACCCCTCAGCCTCCGACACACCAGGGAAAATAACCCCAGCCTTTTCAGCCTCTCTGTATAGCTCAAACCCTCCAACCCCGGCAACATCCTGGTAAATCTTTTCTGAACTCTTTAAAGTTTCACAATATCCTTCCTGTTGGAGGGAGACCAGAATTGCACACAGTATTCCAAAATGGTCTAACCAATGCCCTGCACAGTTGCAATATGGCCTCCCAACTCCTATACTTAATGCACTGATCAATAAATGGGCAATTTCACCAGCTTATCATAATGTAGTGAATATGAAAAATTGCTCCACTGTTTTTGGGAAAGGATCTAGCCATTGCAGTAGTACGGGTTGGAAGTGAAATTGCATCAGTATGAATTGCATCAGTAAGAACTTTCCCCTCTGTTAACAATTTTTATAGCCTCCACTCGTTGATGAAACCATGACGTGTTCTGCATGAATTCTCTGCCCAATCCATTGCTTCATGGAAGCCAGGAAGAAGAAGGAGGAGCAAATGAATAATTATGGAGATAATAGTCAAGTGAGTAATGCCACAATTCCCAACATTTACATTTCAGCATTTGCACTGATGTTAACTGCACTCTGCACTGGAGGGTTCAATTTCTCCTCTCTAAGCTTACATTCTGCATCATCTATCCCTGTTTGCTGTTCCCCCAACACATAATCTCTATCCTATTGGGATGACATTTCAATAGTTCCAGCCGTTCATGAACATTTTTCAGTACAACCTGACTCCATCTCTGGCAGCACGTAGTTTTATGACCTTGTGTGTTCCTAAACCAGAGCTTTCTTTAAGAGTGACACTACACCATGTTACATTTGGAAACCTGTCCAGTACTTTAGTTGTGAGGGCGCAGGAAAGTATGAGAAGAGAATTATTCTCACTAATCACATGCCTTGCCTGCAATTTGTTCATTGCACTCAAGAGTGTCCAGCATAAACCTAATAATGTCCTGGTAAACAGGCCCCTATGAATAAAAATGTAGAGTAATATAACAGTAAAATATTTTAAAAATGAAAGTGACATACCATGTGAAGTGCCTGATCAGTCGATGAGTTATTTTTCATTATACAGTATAGAACAGCATCGTGCACAGTGGTAAAAATCTGGGATTTGCTGATGTCTTTCCCAAAGAATCCTCCTTGTTCAAATTGCTCAATGATAGCCCCTAAAAGAAGTGAAATTCAATTAATTCAAGTGGTCTAGAATTATTCTTGGCGTGTTGGTGATGCTGGCAAAGCTAGCATTTGTTGGGCATTCCTAGTTTCCTTAGAGCTGGATGGCACAGTGCCAAGGACTTGAGTTTGATTCTACCTTCAGGTGACTGTGTGGAGTACAGACATTCTCCACTTGCCTGTGCGGGTTTCCTGTGGGTGCTCTGGTTTCCTCTAAAGGTGGGAGAGGTGGATTGGCCATGCTAAATTGCCCATAATGTCCATGGGTGTGCAGGCTTAATGAATTAGCCAGGGGAAATGTCGGATGATAGGAATAAGATGGGTCTGGTTTGAGTGCTCTTCGGAGGGTCACTGTGGACTTGAAGGGCCGAATGGACTGCTTTCACACTGTATGGATTCTATGACTCTACTTCAACTGAATGGCTTGCAGACAGCAGTTAGAGTCAACTATAGTACACTGCATCCGGAGTCGCAAACCAGAATCATTGGGGCCCCCTTTGAGTGCTGACAAGGCTGAGATCCATAAAACTGACACCAATTGAACCCAAGAGACTTTTGGACTCCTTGTAGGTAACTTTAAACTGATTGTTCCATCAGAAATCAGATAGAATTGGATGCAGTGCTTGTTTTATTCACAGCTTGATTTCCATCTCATTGATATCAGTGGAGTGTATTGGAAAGGTTGTATAATGGTTTTCAATCTGACTTAGCTTACCATTGGCAGATGAGGTTAAAATGATCCCATGTCTTGCTTCCACATTCAGATTCATATTTACTAGCTAAGCTGGTGTTACAGACAAAAGGTGTGGATTGAATGGAAGGCAAAATCTGTCATATTATATCCTTAAAGTTCCGGGTCACAGAGCAACAGGGCCACAGTATCATGTTAGATGAACAAATATATCCCATTTAAAATGGTGTGTCTTACTTACAGTGACAACCTGATAGGTACACGTCAATCTCAATCTCTTTATAATCCCGGAAGATCTGGAATATAAAAGCATTGAGTTGCAAAGCCAGTTAATGGAATGCTCAATAAAGCATGGAGGTTTTTATACAGAAATATAAAGGTTGAAAGTCAGGAAGTTGTGCTAATCTAAAAACAAGCAGTAATTCAGCCTGATGCAAGCATAAGAACTGCACACTTTCCCCTCAACTATCCCTCTCTTTGACATCCAAGGTCCAAAGCATTCCTTCCAGGTAAAGAGCAATTTATCTGCACTTCTTTCAATTTTGTACATTGCATTTGCGGTTCACAATGCTGTCTTTGCTACATCGGGAAGACAAATGCAGACTAGGTAACCACTTTGCAGAATATCTCTGTATGGTCCATAAGCATAACTCCGAGCTTCCAATTGGATGCCATTTAATTCTCCACATTTCTCCTCACGTTGACTCATCTCTGTCCTTAGCCTTCTGTAGTTTTCCAATGAAGCTCAGCACTATTTGAGGAACAGCATCTCACCTTTGAATTCACCATCCAAACTCAACACTGAGTTTAACATCTCCAGAACATACCCTCTGCCAGTTGCACCATTTTGTATCTTCTACTTTGCATGTTCCAGTCCTAATCTCGTTTTTCAAGTTTTTGCTTTTGATCAGCAATTGGAAATTACTTTGCCAGTCGCACCTCCTCTGGACTCAATATTTGTTTATTAACTTGTCCCATTAAACTCCCTTTGGCCCTGTCTCACCAAATCTTTCATCATTTAATGTCTTCCATCTTCCACCCTATCACAGATCTTCCTTTTTTAACTTTTTCCATCCTTCCTCACAGTACCTACTTAAAAGCTATTACATTTTAATTTTTCCCAATTCTGATTTAAGGCCATGAGCTAAAACACTACCTTTATTGCTCCACAGATGTTTCTAAACTTTCACATAGAGTTATTGAATCATATGGCACAGAAACAAACTCTTTGGTCCAACTCATCCATGCCAACCAAGTACCCCAAAACTGATCTAGTCCCATTTGCCTGCATTTGACCCATATTACTCTAAACTTTCCCTATTCATGGATCTGTCCAAGTGTCTTTGTAATTGTACCCACCTTTACCACTTCCTCTGGCAGCTCATTCCATAGATGGACCATCCTCTGTGTGCAAAAGTTGCCCCTTAGGTCCCTTTTATATCCTTCCCCTCTCACCTTAAACCTATGCGGTCTAGTTCTGGACTCTCCTACCCTACAACAAAGACCTTGGCTGTTCACCCTATCCATGCCCATCATGATTTTATAAACGTCTATAAGATCACCCCTCAGCCTCCGATGCTCGAGTGAAAAAGGTCCCAGCCTATCCAGCCTCTTCTTAAAACTCAAACTCTCCAGTCCCGGCAACATTCTCGTAAATATTTTCTAAACGCTTTTTAGTTTCACAACATCCTTCCTGAGGCAGTATCCTATACAATACCGGCTGCTTCACAAAGTTTCCCCCGCATCTAACAAATCAACAGCTTTATGGGACCTGACCTAAGAACATTAACAGTGATTATGACAGAGAAATTGTGTGAACAGAGCAGGGAAGCTGAGGGCTGAAGCTAAGACCCTGAAAAAGAAGGCTTAGTGGGCGCGATTGAAAATGTGGCATAGTGCTCAAAATGACCCAAGTGTGGGAAATATTGGGCAGGCATAAAGTAACATAAAAAAATGAGATAGTAGGAACTGCAGATGCTGGAGAATCTGAGATAACAAGGTGTAGAGCTGGATGAACACAGCAGGCCAAGCAGCATTAGGGGAGCAGGAAGGCTGATGTTTCGGGCCTAGACCCTTCTTCAGAAAATGACATAAAAAAATGACAAATAAAATAACATGAGCAAGGTTACGCCATCAGCCCTTTGCACTTGCTCCACTGTTAAATGAGGTCACACTGATCTACTTCAAATACCCATACCCCTGTATCCCTTGGTATTTTTAACATGTAGAAATCCATCAATCTGTTTTAACATACTCAATGACGAAGTCTGCACTGTCTTCTGGAGCAGGGAATTACATCCTTCTGCATCCACATACATACAGTGAAGCCTTCTGTAGAGAGGATTGTTATGACAACCTAAGTGACCACTATCCAAAAGGAACAGAATAGAAGTAGTTTTGCCTTATTAAAACAAAAGCACTAAACCAGGGAAGTACAGAAATGAAAAGAATGCAAGTTGTCAATATGGGTTGTATGGGCGTGTTAAATAAAAGTGGTCTTACTGTATCATGACATAATCATCAAGAATAGCAACGAAACTGAACCATCAAGCTTTAAAATAGAATTAGAATTGTGTCATAAGTACACAGTGCTGAATCACCTCATAAACATTTGCTAGGATATTTGCAGAGGGGTTTCTTTTATCTATTGCACCTAAAACACTTTGACACTTTTTGGATAGACACCAAACATTTCACTTGTGTGAAAGATTTCAACTGTATTTAATACGTGTGATTGTAGCAGGACAGGCAAACAGGTGCACCAAAGGACTAGGGATTCAGTGGGTTCCCCACCCTAGGACGTGGGTTCAAACTGTATCTCGAGCTGATGATTTTAATGATGCCATCAGTGGGGCTGGGGGTGGAGGGGAACTGAGTGAATGCTATATACATTGATTGGTGTGGGTGGAAATACAAGTAGAGGATTCTGTGGGCCCAGATTTACCAGGCCACCAACAAGTGAGTAACACCAGATTAAATGTAGCGGTGCTACTGGCAAAGGTGTAGGTCACCTTCTGGCCCAGTTGATCACCTTTACTAAATTTGCCTTGAACTGAGAATTCAGGCATTTCAGAACCATTCCTGCTGATCCATATGACCCACGCTGCTCCCGTATAAGTCTCAATCACATCGATAAACAGCAAAGTAAAGCCTCTTGAGCTCAGCAGGTCAATCACCCCGCACGCAAATTCCACAATCAAACCAAATAGTTAGAACTACATTCCTGAGTACGTCCAGCTTTTTGTATTTTTTTTATTTTGGCTCCAACAGGATTATTATCCAATTCTGCACTCGCAGTTTAGGAAAAATATGTAGGTTTTAAAAAGATTACTGAAGAGATTTACTGGAATAGTTCCAGGGATGAGGAATTAGACCGATGAAGCTGGAGCAGAGATGATTAAGAGAAGATTTGATAGAGGTGTTTAAAATCATGAAGATTTTAAATGGGGGAAATAAAGAGAAACTGTTTTGAAAGCTGAAGGATTGCCAACTAGTGGGCATAGATTTAAGATGACTGGCAAAGGAAGCAAGGGCTTCCTTCCTTCCTACCCCTTGTGTAAAAATTGTTTTGCACAATGAATGGCTAGGATCTGAATACAGTGTGTGATAAGGTGCCAGAAACGGATTGAACAGAATCTTTCTAAAGGGTTTAATTATATTCTTCAAAAATTAAAAAGAAAATGTTTGCAGGGCCAAGAGTAAGGAACTCAATATGGGACTATCTCAATTGGTCTTTGAAAAATCTAGAGCAGATTTGATGGGCACAATGACTTTCTTTTGTGTTGCACTATTTTCTGAAACTAAGGAGTCAGTTAGCTCAGTTGGGTGAGTGCCTGTTTTGCAGTGCAGACTGACACCAACTCTGCGCTTTGAGGTTCCCATGAAAGTCCTGCCTTCTCTGCCTTGCCCTTGCCTGAGGCTATCGGTTAAACTCACCACCGGTCATCTCTCTGTAATGACAGAGCAGGATATGATGACTTTACCTTTCAACCTTTGAAATCGCTTTGATTATTTCCGCAGAGCGAAAGTTTGAAAAGTAAAAATAATCCTTTCAAAGGGGGAAGCTTGGCTTTATCAGCATTTTTGCTTTACAATTTGGAAACACTTGTTCCTAAATATCTTATGGAGGGAAGAAAAAGCTCAATGACTTGTCCCTCTTAGAAATTCCATCCAGAAGTCAAGTACATTCTTCAAAAACATTTTGGTGAGACTTTTTTTCTGGCAGGTCTTTCTTGAAGTTATTTTCAGACACTTTCCTGGTTTCATTGTCTTTGGACCCTCAGGTTGTTTCCCATACCAGGCCAGGGGAGATTGGTACCTCACTGTCCAAGCAAACATGACATGAACCCACATTGTGACACCTCAGCACTTCGTTGTCCCAAGGAGTTGTGCAATTTTACCTGAGAAACAATTTATTTTGCAAAGTTGGTCTTTCTCAAAATCTAAGAAATAATTAAAATAAATGAGAACAGCTTCTATACTCTGACTTACTCCAACTTTAATTTCTCTTAAAAGTACAGTAATTTATTTATTCTATTTTAATCTGTTTTAAAAAGCCAGAGTTGTAACAATACAAAAAAAACCTGCTGGTGCTTTGATGATTCACATTGTTCACTGATTATTGTTCTTAGATATTGGAGAAGAAATGCTGGATGTGAATGGTTAGCGCTCTCGTGGATCATTCATGTGTTACACCCAGAAACCACGAGATGATCTACCAAGAGATCTGACAAAGCTCCATGAATAATTACGTACAGTATCGGTGAACACTGTGGCTTGAATCAGGACCAACACCACAAATGTCTAATCTTTTCCCCTCTAGGATTTACCAGTCTGTCTCTGGAAAAGTATTCTCTCAGTACTCTTTGCTTGACTAGAGATCAAGATGGGCAGTGTGCCAGGCAGTTTCTACTCTACAGTGCAGCTTGTCAGAGTTATCGAGCTTTTCTGGGGAAGACGTTCAACATGGTTTAAATTCTGATGGTTCGATGGACAGCATTGTGGATTAGAATTGTGGTCTTTCACCTTAGGATCTGTGGTTTAACTCTGGATAGCTGTAAGGACCATAAATGAACTCTGCTTGTGCCATCTGAATCTAATTCCTACTGGGTTCTGTTTCATAGTTCCAGAACTGGCCTCAAGTTTGACACTGCTAAAGATGAATTGAACAGAAAATTAAATATCAGAATCATATGCAGGATATGTTATTATGAGACAGGGTGGAAATACAGTATTGAGCTGAGATAAAGGGAGTCATCCTGTAGAGTTAGCTTCTCTGTGTTAATCATTCAGTACATATTCACCTTGCTGCGCTTCATATGATTGCTTGGTGAAGAGATCTGGTGTCAAAAGTGAAAATTAACATTTCTCGTTTAGACACCTCTTATTTTGTTGAGTACAAAGATCACAATAAGAGTCAAAATAGAATGAAGTTGAGGCCAATCTTACGTTTCTCAAAATCTTGATGCAGACGGTATCCACAAAGTTGACAGGACTAAAGTCAAGTATGAGGGAATGAACATTTGGCTTTTGAAGACCGAGAGACTCCAGACTGAACTCCTCCGGCTGTTTGCTGACTTTAGATGGCAAGTCAAGGTCAATTTCTAAGCTGACAGAGTTGTTGTTATCAATATTCTCGGTGATGGTGGCTGGACCGTCTGTTCCTGATTCAGAGAGTTTTTGTTGCTAGAGAGAGATTTATATTTTGTATTTAAAAATATTGGTATAATGTGAAATATATAATAGTATATTCAATATTACACAATCATCGTAACGTAATGTGAGAGAAAGGAGTAAAGGAATATCTGCTTTTCCCATCCATTTCCAGTGTCCATGTACTGGTAAACCACAGACTCGTTTACTCTGTGATTAACCTATGTGTCTTTAATCTTTCAGAACTTAATGAAAATATATTGCCTGGCTAAATCATCAAAATATTATTTTATATTATTAATATCAAAAGTTCACGTTATAATGTCCCTTACCATACTGAAAATATTCACTAAGAACATTCCTTTTGTAATAAGACCTGCATTCAAAGTTTGATAGCAGTGGTTATGAGGCGCATAGTCTCCTTTGGTCCAAGCCACATGAGCTTGGAGCATTATCCAAGTTGAGTTGAGGACAGTGTTTGAAGAAATCTACAATGGGTAGATTTTTATTCAGAGACGAGTGCATGTAATGTCTTGTATTGGTAGAGGAAGTCACAAACAATTGCCTAGTTTTGAAAAACATGATAGTATGTTTATCACAAGTGTTCAAAGATGAAGACCTGTGAACAAGATAATTTAATGCTATTTAAACAGAAGATAAAATGAAAAGCAACTTGGAGAAACTCAGATAACTATTTGTTTGTCTTTGCTGTAATGTACCTTTTGCTGTTTCTTGGCTTTTTTCTTGTCCTTCTTTTCCTGCTTTTTCAATTTCTTCTTGAGCGCTGTGATTTTTTTCTTCTTTTTTGTAAGTAATTTGGAGACATTAATTCCAGTCTGCAAATCACAGGAAAAATGGATTATTAAGACTACATTGTTGACACAAGGTGTTAACAAATTGTCATTTGGTGGTACAGAATTTGAGATTTTCTGAAAAATGACAGATTTTGACAAAGCTTTTTGATTTGCAGTCATCAGGAGAGTTCACAAGAATTGGCAATATAAAGGGAAAACAGCTGTTTTATACTGTATGAGAAGAAAATGCTGATTGGTTGGAAGTGGTATCATTGGTAGAGGTATTGCCATGGAGAATGCACGAGTGATGATGACTGACAGTCGATTAACAAGCTTTGTTTAAATTTAAGATAACAAGGCGTGGGGCTGGATGAACACAGCAGGCCAAGCAGCATCATAGGAGCAGGAAAACTTGACGTTTCAGGCCTAGACCCTTCATCAGAAAAAAATCAGTTTTCCTGCTCCTATGATGCTGCTTGGC
>JAHRHZ010000065.1:13167221-13178357 GCA_024137785.1 Ginglymostoma cirratum
TCCTGCTCCTATGATGCTGCTTGGCCTGCTGTGTTCATCCAGCCCCAAGCCTTGTTATCTTGGATTCTCCAGCATCTGCAGTACCTTTTATCTCTTGTTTAAATTTAAACTAGGCAGGTTGCCATTGATTGGTCAGGAGATTTCTTTGAGAATTACACTAGCGAATGGAGTGGAGGGTGGGTGGTCACCTGTTCTGTTCAATGGAAACAAGTGTAATATGTATACATTTTCTTTCTGTCTGCAAGGAACAGGGACCGGTGTATTAATATATGTAAGTGCACGTGTACCACACTGTGAACCCAAATGATGATCTTCAGTTGGTTGTCAGAATTATACCCAGCACATTCAGCATTATTTAGCAAATGTTGTCCAATCACAGAATCACATCTGCTGTTGGAGTAGTGTTCTTGAGCTTTGCAAACACAGGCTGATGGGGCATAGTCAGTACTTGTTTGTGACAAACAGTTGAAGGGACACACGTTTCATATGGTCTACCAGCCTTTAGTTCATACAACCATCATTTCCTAACATCACACTGGCACTGAAATTCATACACCGCCTTTCTCATTTGTGTGATATACAGAGTGTCTTTTTGGTTGGATGGCCAGCATCATGGCAAGCACCACCATTCGAGTTCCTACAGCACGGTAGCAGTGTCAAAAAGCTAGCTTTACCTGTTGATGAAACTTTTGAGATATCTTACCCTTTGAGCATGAGGTAGACTGGACACTTTTTAGGACCAAATAGTGATGGCCGTAGGCCCATTCATGGGTTTGTGTGGCTTACAATGAGAAATGATTTGATCAGGGTCGCTATTAATCCCCAGGTTATCTTCGCTGCCCCTATTTCAGTGTCAAGCTTGAATGATGAGCAAAAGACCTGAGCCCTGTCTACAAGTTTTTTTAATTCACTCATGAGAAGTGGTTGTCACTGGCTGCTCAGCATTTCTTGCCTGTTCCTAATTGCCCTTGAGAAGGTGATGGTGAGCTGCCATCTTGAACCGCTGCAGTCCATGTGCAGCAGGTTGTCCCACAATGCCAGTCAGGAGGGAATTCCAGGATTTTGACCCAGGAGAGTAAAGGAACAGTGATATATTTCCTAGTCAGGACGGTGCGTGGCTTGGAGGGAAACTTGCAAGTGATAGTATTCCCATGCATCTGCTGCCCCTGTCCTGCTAGATGGAAGTGGTTGTCGGTTTAGAAAGTGCTGTCTCAAGATCTTTGGTGAATTTATGCAGTGCATCTTGTAGATAGTACACACTGCTGCTACTGAGCATCGGTGGTGGAGGGAGTGGATGCTTGTAGATGTGGTGCCAGTCAAGCGGCCTGCTTTGTCCTGGATGATGTTCAGCTTCTCGAGTGTTGCAGGAGCTGGAATCATCCAGGCAAGTGGGGAGTATTCAGTCTCACTCCTGACTTGTTGATGTTATACACAATCTATGGCGACTGGAGCGGTAGAAATCGCAACGTGTACATGTACAAACAAAGACAGGCTTGTGGTAGATAGTAGGGAACCCTCTGGCTAATTTCTCAACTAGGATATCAAGCAAAGGGAGCTCAGTGTGCTGCTCCATTTCAAAGATGAATTCAAGGATGTACACGACATAGGGACTTTCAAGTGATAGGAGGTCAGATGCCATTGTATCAAAGACACATTTCTCATGGTACCCAACAAAGTGTTTATGAGAGCTAGGCCTAGCAGGGATTCCATGGCAACACCATGGGCAAGTATGGTATTGTTAAATCTGAACACAGCTGTACAAATTGCTGAATTTTTAAGTAGATTACATACGAATTCACACAATGGTGGCTGCTTTAGATTACCATGTATAGTGCCATATAGTGTTGCAAGGCAAATGTGTACAGTTTCCTTGAATGGTATTAGTGCCAGTGGGTTTAGGAAAACAGAGAGCTGACCATTCTCGAATGTAATTTTCAAACTTATTTTCTGGCGATCTTGAACAGTCTCGCATTTGATGCTACACAGCTGTTGGGTTCTCCATAGGACCTAAATAATTCTTTTTGCAGTTGCAGAGGCCAACCCTTTCTATCTTGAGCAATGGTTGTTACCTTGTCATATACTGTCCGCCTCATCCCAGCTTCTCAGGGGTTGCCTGCTCTCATTGGCAAGGTGAGAGCAGCCTGCAATATGGTTGCCATCTGTCATTGTCATTGGTGCCAGGAAGCAACACTCACCTCTTGGAAGTGTTAAGTGTCTCTAAGAGGGCACAGAGCTCACTGTCTGGGCCATTCTGCAACTTACACTTAAAAGCAGTGAGGCAGCATCTGGAATTCATCTGAGTGTCAGGTTCCTGACCACACTGAAAATCCTGCCATATACCTCTGGATTGTTGGTCCAAACCTGTACATTACTAGTCTAAATAATATAACCACATATATATAGCCGCCATATTACCGGATTAAGCCTACATTATCTATTCTTTTCATCATTAGTAACATGTATCATTTTGGTTTTATTACCCTGCAATTAAAATTAACTTAGTTCCACAGAATACAAATAAAAAAGAATTCTTGTCACCATCATCTGAACGCTCAGTGAACGCATATCACATCAAAGGCTGGGCAGGAGATGTTTAATCCATTCCTGTTTTAGCTGAGTGTTTGGAAAAAAGCTTTTTGTCTGGAGTTGCGCCAAGCAGAAGCAGAGATTGTCCTTCTTTTTAAGTCAAAGTCAGAGCTTTCTTGCTTTCCATGACCAAAATATTAATGACTGTAGATCTTTAAATCAATTTGCTTACCATCTGCTTCAGAGCATCTTCATACAGCTCAGCATTGGCAAAGAATATGGTCGTAGATGACTGGAAAATTTTGATTCCTGGAATTTCTTTTGCCTTAGAAGAAACCAAAATCGGATTACAAACACTTGGTGCAGTTCGAAGCTGAATTATAATGACATAAATTCATCATTTTAAATTTGTTTATTGGTTGTAGGCATCCCTAGCAAGACCAGCATTTATTCCCCGTTGATAATTGCCCTGGAACTGAGTGGCTTGCCAGGTTATTTCAGAAGGTAGTAAAGAATCAACCACATTGCTGTGGGTCTGGAGTCATGCCAGACTGGGTAAGGATGGCAGATATCCTTCCCTAAAGAACATAAGTGAGCCAGATGTTTATTTTACAACAATCAACAGTGGTCACATGATCACCATTAGGCTAGCTTTTAATTCCAGAGTTTGTCGAATAAAATTTCACCAATTTAATCATGAGGGGCATAGATAAGGTGAATAGCCGAGGTCTTTTTCGAAAGGGAGGGGAGTTTGAACTTAGAGGGCATAGCTTTAAGGTGAGAACAGAAATATTTAAAAGGGTCTTGAAGCATACTTTTTCACACAGAGTGTGGTGTGTGTATGGAGCAAACTGCCAGAGGAAGTGGTAAAGGTGAGTACAATTACAACATTTCAAAGGCATTTGGACGAGTACATGGGTAGGAAAGGTTTAAATGAATATGGACCAAATGCAAGCAAATGGTTCTAGTTCTGTTTAGGAAACCCCGTCAGCATGGATGAATTGGACTGAAGGGTCTGTTTTTGTGCTGTATGACTCTATAACTAGGTTAACTTAAGTAGGTTATGGAGGAAAAGAGGGGAATTGTGAGGATACGGAGGAAGGTAAGAGAAGGCGGTAAGGAGAGAGTTCTGGCAAAATAAATCTAGATTTCTCTTGTGGGGTCCAAAAGTACATTCCTGCTCCCTCGGGTCTGAGCTAAGAGGCCCTCCTCAGCTTGCCGCTAGCTTTTATTGAGCAGTCTGCCCATTCAATGTAATCATGGTTGATCATCCAATTCAATCCCCTGTTCTCACTTTCTCTCCATACCCTTTGATCCTTTTAGTCATAAGAACTGTCTCTAACTTCTTCTTGAAAACATTCTATGTTCTGGCCTCAACTTCTTTCTGTGGCAGAGAATTCCATAGGCTCATCACTCTCTGGACGAAGAAATTTCTTCTCATCTCAGTGCTAAATGTCGTACTTCCTATCCGTAGTCTATAACCCCCAGATCTAGACTCCCTAGTTATTGGGAGCATCCTTCCTGTGTTTACCCTATCTAGCCCTGTTAGAATTTTATAGGTTTCTTTGAGATTCTGTCCCCACAAAACTCCATTCTTCTAAACTCCTGTGAAAGTAGTCCAAACTGATTCGCTGTCTAGATGCTCAAATGTTTTCATCCCAAAACTTATAATGTTCACTTCCATGTGGTTGCAATTTTCCACTGTCGTTGTGAAATATATTTTTTTGCCAATGTTGCCTCAGAACTGGCTTCAATGAAGTATGTGAAAATAACTGTCTCTATTATCTCATAGGGTAAGACTGTGGAATTGCTTTTGTCATGAACTGCATTCATAATTGAAGACTACAGCATTGAAGGAGTTAATTCAGCTTGTGTTCACTCTTTGAAAGAGTTTACATTTACATTACATAAAATAGATAATCCTATTATATTATGTTTTAATTTAACTTCTGTATACCATTATATTTTATATATAATTGCATAGCAATTCATATATAAACACAAACAAACATTTCTGTATGTATCAGCGGACAGTGAATCTTTGGAATGCGCTATCCCAGTGGGCTGTCAAAGCTCAGTCAATAATTACGCTCGGGTCAGAGATTGATGGATTTCTAGATACAAATGACATTAATAGATAAGGGGATACCATGGGAAAATGGCATTAAGGTTAATGATCAGCCATGATGTAGAATGATGGTATGGACCTATGGGGCTGAATGCCCTACTCTTTTTCCAATGTGCCTATCCAATTATCCCATTCCACAGCTTTGACCCCATAACTTTGCAAATTCTTCTGCATCAAGCATAAATGCGGTTGTATTCATTTCTGGGATATGCATGTCACTGGCCAGGACAGTATTAATTGCCCATTCCCAAATACCTTTGAGAAGGTGGTGACAAGCTTATTTCTTGAACCATTGCAGTCCATAGGGTGTAAGTAAACCCAGTGCTATTGGAGAGGAAGTTTCAGAATATTGATCCTGCAACAGTGAAGGAACTGTGATATAGTCCAAATTAGGGTGGAGAGAAGCTTGGAAAACTTCCAGTTGATGGTGTTCCTATGGATCTGCTGCCATTGTCCTTCCAGGTACTTGAGATTGTGGTTTTGGAAGTTGCTGTCCTAGGAGCCTCAGTGAGTGGCTGCAATGCATCTTGTAGATGGCACACAGTGCTATCAATATGGGGTGCTGGTGGAGTGAATGTTGAAGGTGATGGGTAGGTACAGTCAGGTGGGCTATTTTGTCTTGGATAGTATTGAGTATTGTTGGAGCTCTACCTATCTAGGCAAGAGCAATATTGTATCACACTCCTGACTGGTTACCAGCAGATGGTAGATAGGCCCTGGGGAGTCAAGAGTGAGCTACTCACTGTAGAATTCCCAGCATTTGACCTGTTTTTGGAGCCACTATATATATCTAGTTCAGTTCAAGTTTCTGGTCAATGGTAACCCACGGGATGTTGATAGTTGGGAATTGAGTGATGGTCATGCCATGAAATATCAAAGGGTGATGGTCGAATTTTCCACTTTTTGAAGTGGTCATTAACTAGCACTTGTGTGGCATGAATATTCCTTGACAATTATTGGCTTAAACATAAATGTTGTCATGGTATTGCTACTTTTGGACATGTACTGCTTCAGTAACTGAAGAGTTGCAAAGGTGCTGAATGTTATGCAATCATCTATGAACATGCCAAGTTCTGATCTTGTGCTGAAGCAAAGATCATTGATGAAGTAGTTGTAAATTGCTGGATCTAGTACACTACCTGGATGAGCTTCTGTAATAGGGTCCTGCAGCTGAGATGTTTGACCTCCAACAACCACAACAATTTTCCTTTGTTCTTGGCATGACACTGACCAGTGAAGAGTTTCCCCTGAGTCCCACTGACTCCAGTTGATTGGGCTCTGTGAAACCACACTCGATCAAATGCTACCTTGATGTCAAAGGCAATCACCTTGGTCTTTTAGAAAGTTACAAATACTTTTGCTTCCATCAGCTTTTCATGTTAGCGCATTCAAAATCAAGGCAACTTACTGTGTTAAAAGCATTTCTTCACTTCTCTTGAACGCTTTTGCTCATTATCTCAAACATTGTGCCCTCTGGTTACTAACTGTCATGCCAAAGGAATCAGGTTCTCCTATCAACTCATTAACTGTTGAATACCTCAATAGATCCCCTTTTAATCTTTTCTATGAGAAACAATTCTAGTTTCTCTAGTTTTTACATAGAATTGAAATCCTTCATTCCTGATACTATTCTAGTATCTCTTTGGCTGTGATGTTATATTTCTTTCAGGACCATCCTATCCATTTATATGTCAAGGTTTGATTTGACTCTATGTGAAAGAAGGAGTGTTTTGAGTTGGTATCGGCACCCAACTTTCCAAGGTCCTAATTATTTAACAGCAAATATCATTTGCTTCCAACATTATATTTAGGATTTTCCATAAAATCCCTCACTACTACTGCCTCATACGAACATTTCCACTATTCTGTGACCCATTCTTTCATTACAGTTCCTGCAAAACCAATATTCAATATTTTTATTGATGATACTGATCTTCACATTACCTCATCAAACTGGCTGACATCTCTGTAGATATCGGTCTTTGGAATTTGTCCCAGAATTGAATATTTGGGGCTGAAAAAAGAAAGCAGAATGCTCAAATCCAAAAGAAATTGAAGCAAAAATGCCACGTAAGTTCCCCAAGGCTATTAGAATTAAAAATAATACTAATAGTTGTAGAAGTGCTAATTCTATCCAATTGGTCTTGCAGAATGAAGCACAATTGGACTCAATATGTTGTTGACATCATCAACTCCTGCAACGCAGCTTACACTAAATCATGGCTCATCACTGAGGCAGAAGTTATGGGTTCAAACCCCACTCCAGATATTCAAGTATGTCAGTTAGGCTGCTGACACTTCAGTGGTGTGCAATATTTTGAAGTAAAAATCCCACTCCAGATATTTAAGTACTTTAGTTAGGCTGCTGGCACTCAGTGGTGCGCAATATTTTGAAGTAAGCCTTTGGCTTAGGGCATTCCAAACATTTCCAGCACTAAATTCTGGACTCACAACCATTGGTAAGCTCACATTGTGTAAGGTAGGGCAACTCATAACAGCATCCCATTGCCAAGTATTAGCCACCCTATTGGCTGGAATAACAATTGGTGTAGCCACAGAAGAGGTGTGCACATGATCACCCATCAGACTGTTAAACAACTGATTCATCACTGCTTCACATTACTCACAAAAAAGTGCATAAATACAGAAAATGATTACTTCAATCTTTTCATAGGATTATCACTGAATTGTTTGGAAATAAAGAGAAGCCGTTGCTATTGGACTTAGCACCATTTTATTCTTCCTTACATTTTATTACTTCCTAACAAACAAAAAATCTGGTATCGAGGGTGGAAAAAGAAAAATAATGCAGCAGAAAGTCAATGGAGCACATATTTGTGGCTAGGAGACTCACAGTTGTGTCTGGAAGATCACAGTAAGTAATGCAAATGCTATGGAGGCAGCCAGTCCAAAGTCCATGCCCAATAATACAGTGCAAATGAGAGTGACGATCCAGACTATCTGCAAGAGAAATACAGTAGGGGTTGTATTAAGAAAAGACAAGATTTTCATTTATATGGCATTTTTCTTGATGCTGGATGTACCAAAGCACTGTACAGCTAATAAAGTACTTTTTAAAAAATATAGTCACTGTTATAATGCAGAAAATGCAAGTCAATTTTGCACAGTGAGATCACACATATTCATTAGGATACCAAGAACAACACCCTTGCTTTAACTCAAAATTGTGCCATATGGGCAATTTTACATTTACTTAAGAAGGAAGATAGAGCTTTGGTTTAATCTCTTCCTTGAAAGATGACACCTCTGACATTACAACAGTCGCACAGTATGGCACTGGATTGTCAAGTTTGATCTTTACACTTGAGTACCGGAATGTAACGTGAACCAGGAAGACTGAAGAATTGTTGTAGTTTGAGCTAGGAAGTCAAAAATTCAAATGTTGTTTAATGTACGGCATGGAATGAAAAGTTATCTGTGCTCCTGAGGGACTGCCTAAGAAGGAGAAGAATGATAAAGGACAAGTTGCCAGTTTCTATAAACTATCTCATCATTGAAAATGTGAACTTGCCCTCTAGGGCAGAAGAATAGAGAAGCAGGAAATAATTTAAATAGAGAGAGACTTCACAATGCTGTAGTAGAATACACTTGGATGGCTTGTACATCAATCACAAAAGGTTAGCATGCAGTTGCAACAAACAATTAAGAAGGTCAGCATCCAGTTGGCCTCTATTGCAGATTTAATCTAATTGTGCCTTCAAATCCATATTCCTGCCTGCTCTGATAACCTTCGATTCCTTTGTTAATCAAGAATCTATCTATCCATTGCTGCTTTAAAACTATCTAATGGCTGTGCTTTTTACCACTCTCTGGAGAACAGGGTACCAAAGATTCATTACACTGAGAAAAAACAAATGCTCCCTATATTTGTCTTAAATGGGCAGCCCCTTATTTTTAGACTGTGCCCTCTAGTTTGAGTCCCTACACAAGAGGAAACATCCTTTCAACAACCACCTCGTCAAGTCCTTCCAGATCTTATATGTTTCAATAAGATCACCTTTCATTCTTATAAACTCCAATGGATGGATGCCCAAAAACTGTCCAACCTTTCCACATTGCTCCCTCATTCCACAGGAATCAGTTGATTGAACTTTCTCTTAATGCCTCTAACACATTTAAAGCTTTCTGAAAAGAATATGGAAACTGTCCACAGAACTTGAGATGTGGTCTCACCCATGCCCCATATAACAAGAGCAAACTATCCCTACCTCTAAATTCGACTCCCCTTGCGATAAACAACAATCTTCTATTTGCTAAATCACAAGCTGTACCCACATACCAACTTCTTGTTTAGGATTGTCTACCAGGATTTCCAAATTCCCCCATTCCTCTGAATTTTGCATTCTATGTCCACTTAAATAATATGTTGCTTTTCTATTCTTCCTGCCAATGTGGAGAAGTTCAAATGTTCCCATATTATACTCTATCTACCAACTTTTTTGCCCACTCATGTAACCTATTAACATTCCTTTGCATACTCCTTATGTCCTCTTCACAACTTACTTTTCTATCATGTTTGTGTCATCAGCAAATTTAACAACCACAAGATTAGCCCCTTCAACAAAAAAACATTTGTTTAAATTATATGAAGTCCCAACACTGATCCCTATGATATTCCACCTGTCAGATGATTGTGTACAATTTTAGTCTCCTTACCTGAGGAAGGATGTTTTGGCTATGGAGGGAGTGCAATGAAGGTTTACCAGACTGATTCCTGGTATGTCAGGACTGAAAATATGAAGAGGGACTGGATTGGTTAGGACTGTGTTCACTGGAGTTCAGAAGAAATAGGAGGGAAATCACATAGAAATATAAAAAGTTCTAATAGGACTAGACAGGGTAGATGCAGGAAGGATGTTCCCAATTACTGGGAGTCCAGAATCTAAGGTCATACAGTAATGATATCTCTGCTGCAGAAAGTGGGTTAGGCCAAAACATTTAGATGTTTTCAAGGGGTTAGATATAGTTCACAGGGCTGAAAATATCTAAGGATAAAGGAGAAAACATGAACACGGTACTGAGTTAGACAATCAGCCATGATCACATTAAATGACAGAGCAGTCTTGAAGGGCCAAATGACCTACTGCAACTCCTATTTTCTATGTTATGATGTTTTTATTTTGCCAACACTTTTATGCCTACTGTCTATTTTCTGTTAGCTAACCACTGCTCTATCCATCTAATATGTTGCTGTCTACACCATGAGTATTATAGAACAGAATTCCTACAGTATGGAAGCAGGTCATTTGGCAGATCCAGTCCACACTGACCCTCCAAAGACCATTCCACCCACACCCACCCCCTACCCCGTCCCTGTAACCCTGCACTTCCCCTGGCCAATCCACCTAACCTGCATATCTTTGCAGTGTGGGAGGAGACCAGGGCACCTGGAGGAAACTCTCGCACACACGGAGAAAATGTGTAAGCTCCATACAGGGAGTTACCCAAGGGTGGAATGGAACCCAGGTCCCTGGTGCTATGAGGCAACAGTGCTAAACACTGAGCCAGCGCGCCACCCAAGAATAGATAAACTCACATTCCCTGACCAAGAATTGAACCCAGGCCATGGCAGTGAAAGCACCAAATCCTAACCACTAGACCACCAAGGAAAATATGAAAATTTAATATGATGCCATTTTAATTGTTCATTTGGAAGTCTAAGTACAACATATCCACAAGTTTCCAATTATCCATGTTGCTTGTTACTTCCTCAAACACCAATAAATTTATCAGTCATGATTTCCTTTTCAAAAAACCATGTTGATACTGCCTGATTGCATTGAGAGTTGCTAATTTCTCCACTATAACCTCCTGAAAATAGATCCCAGTATTTACACAATGACAGATGTTAAACTAACTGTCCTGTGGTTCCCTTCTTTATTTCACACCCTCCTTTCTCAAATAGAGGATTAAAAATTAAAACCAATACATCTGCTATCTCAACTGCCACTTCTTTTAAGACCATAGAATAATATATATCAAGAGTTGGCAACTTGTCAACTTTTAATTCTAATCATTAGTACTCTTTCCCTGGTGATCATAATTGTTTTAGATTCCCCCCTCTGCTTCATCTCCAGGTTCAAAATTGTTTCTGGGATATTACTTGTATCCTCTGCAGTGAAGACAGATATAAAATACCTATTCAATTCATCTTCCATTTCCTTATCTGCCAGAATTAATTCTCCAGGTTCACAATGTAGAGGCTCAACACTCACTTTGCTCACTCATTTTCTTATGAATATCTGTAGAAACTCTTACAGTTTGTTGTTATATTTCTAGCTAGCGTTTTTTTTTGTAAATGATTCCCCTCCCGTATATTAATCTTTAAATCATTCTTTACTGCTTTTTATATTCTGCCCAATCTTCTGATCTGCTATAACAAGCATGGGGCTGGATGAACACAGCAGGTCAAGCAGCATCATAGGAGCAGGAAAACTTGACGTTTCGGGCCTAAACCCTTC
>JAHRHZ010000065.1:13183357-13210401 GCA_024137785.1 Ginglymostoma cirratum
CCACATTGATGCCATTGGGCTGCAGGGTTCCCAGGCTGAATATGATTTGCTGTTCCTGCAGCCTTCGGGTGGCATCACTGTGGCATTGTAGGAGGCCAAGGATGGACATGTCATCTGAGGAATGGGAGGGGGAGTTGAAATGGTTCGCGACTGGGAGGTGCAGTTGTTTGTTGCGAACTGTGCGCAGGTGTTCTGCAAAGCGGTCCCCAAGCCTCCGCTTGGTTTCCCCGATGTAGAGGAAGCCACAACGGGTACAGCGGATGCAGTATACCACATTGGCAGATGTGCAGGTGAACATTGACTGTGTAATCTGTGGGATCCACCCATTTCCCATCTGAATCCCATATTCTGCACATTCTGAGCAGTTAGTTAAGACACCCCTCATGTTGGCAATTACTTTCTGCCATTAGTGAAAAAATATATTACTGGCTTCATCTTCCTCACTGATCCCTCTCAAGGAACAAGCAAATATATTTCAAAGGGCTATGCCATAAGACCTGAGGTACCTGCATCTTGAGAATAGTTCCAATACACAAAATCCCTTACCTGTGTGTTTCCTCCAGTAGTTTCTTGAACCAGACTCCTGGACATGGAACAACTCACAGCAAAGCATTGGAAAAACCCTCCCACAAAGTTGCTGAGTCCCAGTGCAATCAGCTCCTGCAATAAACAAACCGTAAAGTGGAGACAATGCCTTTAACACACATTATAATTTCCACAATACCATACAGTGCAAATATTTCTTGTTGTAGACAATTGCATAGCATCATAGAATTTCACTAAAGAAAACATTTGATCCGAAATGACTCTATTGGATTTCCAAGAGAGCAATGCAATCTCGCCTCTTCTTTCACAACTTTGCACATTTCTTCCTTTTCAAACAATAGTCCCATTAATTTCTAGTAAAAATTCAAGAGATTCAAGCATAAAATTTAAATGAAACAGAACACATCTTATTCCATGATAACAAGGTGTAGAGCTGGATGCACACAGCAGGCCAAGCAGCATCATAGGAGCAGGAAAGCTTGATGTTTCGGGCCTAGACCCTTCATCTTATTCCATTGTGTGATATAGAAGTCCAGTGTACTTCCTTATTTATTCTTACCACATGGGTCTCCAGCATATCAAACGATTTCTCAACGCTCCCATTATATACAAATTTAATGGATTGGTTGCATTGGATGGTTAATGAGAAAGTTCACCGTGTTCTCTTTCTCATGAACATTTACCTGTGCATTACTGCCTGAATCAGTAGATTAAATGATTTGTTTGGAAGCCATAATGGTGTAAACAGCTCAAGATCTGTAGAGGGAATAAGATTCCTGGATTGAATGACTTTTTCTTTATTCCAAGTTTTCCTAAAAGCATTCATTAAAAACGGTATCACCTATGTGTTCCCTGATCTCTCTGTAAAGACTCAGAATTCCCTGCGTTATTCTCTTCAAGGTGGATAGTGAAGCCTAGAAAAATTCCTTCATATAAAAGAATGCGAGGATACAATGTGCTCCCTATAAAGGAGGATCTGCAGGATCAATTTAAACAATGGTAATCATATGAAGGGAAGAGGAGAGAAGGTGAAAAGTTGGAATTTGACTCAAAACTGCCACAGACTAGCAAAATAGTGAAGCAGTATTATTGGCTTGGGTGTCTTACAGTGGTTCCTAAAACCCAAATTATTGGACTGCTGTATTACCTGATTGCTGTCCACCTGGTACCCATGCTTCAGTGCAAAGATCTTGCCCAGTGATATTGTGATGCCATATCCAACAATGGCCAAAGCAAAAGCGTCTCCCACAAGACTGGAGGCGATGTTGAAGTCAGGTGGAACTGGGGCTTGCAGGCTGTACAGGGCAAAACAAAACAGAAAGCACTGATGACAATTCACTTGAAAAATGTAAGAGCTGGGGTGGCTATTTGGCCCTTTATGCTGTGCCATTCAAGAAGACCATAAATGACCTCCTCCTTCAACTCCACCATCCACATGACAATTCATAGAATCCCTACAGCGTGGAAACAGGCCCTTCGGCCCAACAAGTCCACACCGATCCTCAGAGCATCCCACCCAGACCCACCCCCCTATTCTACACCTCCCTGAACACTACGGGCAATTTTGCGTGGCCAATCCACCTAACCTGCGCATCTTTGGACTGTGGGAGGAAACCGGAGCACCTGGAGGAAACCCACACAGACATTGGGAGAATGTGCAAACTCCACATGGACAGTCGCCCGAGGCTGGAATCGAACCCAGGTACCTGGCGCTGTGAGGCTAACCACTGAGCGACTATGCTGCCCCATAATTAATGCTGTCAGTATCCAAAAAATTGAATGACACCCATAAGAAACGCTGGATTATATTTTCTTGGTTGTTTCAGGATCACAATAAATTGAGCTGAATTCCAGATCGGGAATGTAGCTTACAGGAGATCTTTACAGAGACAGCCAGTTAAAAAGCCATCTCTGGGAGCCTGTAAGATCTGAAAATGGTGTGCAGACCTGTGCAGATGTGATTCAAGGGGAAGGTCTGCTATGATGTTTGATTGACTTCTCCAGTGAATTCTGATGGGCTCCATGAAGGTTCTGGATTGGTTGGCCCCCTCTTCTTTATGGATACTCTATAACTCACAGAGGGATCACACCTCAAAGCCCCCATACCCTGCCCCACCCTACCTAATTGGCAATGGTTGCCCCTAAATCTAATCCTCTGCCATTAGCACATGATCCCACTCTTACCAATTGCTAGGGTCTACTAAACCAACACTGGCTTTCATTAATAACATGTACCCTTGTTCAAGGATCCTATGCCCTTCAGGTAGCTTCTCCCTGATGCTATAGTCACAGCTTTGGCTGCTACTGGTAGGTGACATGGCTGTGCTGCCAGTCCTGTAACTGGGGTGGCCTACACACTGTGCTTAGCTAACGGCCCTGGAGGCTGTGGGACTTCTGTCCTCTCCACAAAATTCAGCCCTTGGTACATATGAGAAGCAATTTGTTTTCTCAGCGCAAGGCTACTCTCAGTGTGCTATCGTTGTTTCTCTAATTAATGGGCGCTTTAAGTGTGGATCCTTCCTAAGGAAGCAGGATTGGTGGATCTACTGCAGACAGAACTGAGAAATGCAGTAATTAAACAAAAAGGAAATTAATTTAACCAAAACAATGATTTCATACTGGACATTAGCTACCCCTTTTAAGAAAATATATCATACTCAACTGACCCTTTAGGAATATGCCCCACGATTTGTATTCCATATTTTCCAACTAGGTCCACATTTGACGCAATCACTGTAGCAATTATTACCTATTTTGGAGGAGAACAGAAAGGTGGTGAAGTTTGATGTATTTGCGCCAGAGTGTTCCAAACTCACTGAAAGGGATACATGTTAGGCCACATAAAGAGAAACTCTTTCCATTGGGAGATAGAGGTTGAGACTATTTCCATATCCCAAACTGCTGTCAGGGAGTTAACTCATTGGGACATTCATGGGGACTCTCCCTTAATTGGTATGGAGGCAAGTTCCCTGACTAATTAGGATGGTAGGTCAGCTCTCAAAGCTGGACGGCCAATCACATGTCTTCCAGCTTGGAAACAGCAGCAAGCCGCAGTCAAGGGCAAGTAACTAAGAAGGAGGTTCAAAATGGATGCGTCAAGTTACAATTTTTTCCAACCTTAACTTTATAAACAAAGACAGCAACTCAGCCACCACCAAAGGAAGCCTTTGACTGGACTCGCACTCAGGTTGCTGTGAGGTCATGTAGCCCTACCTGAAGCATTGTCCCCCATGGCCTATGACTGGGCGTCCTCTCCCAGGCACTTAAACAGGCCCCAACCAGTGCAAGGAACTGGAGGTCGATAGGAATATCCCTTTTACTTTTAATTTTGTCCTTTAATTTGCTGTTACAAGGTTCTTAATGAGCATAAGCAGCTACCCATTACATGGGCATGGGCCGCCCTGCTAATCCTGATCCTGTCTCCTCCAAAATGATCACTGCCTGCAATAGAATTCAGAATGGGGGCTGATAATTCAGCCCAGGCAGTCTTTCCCACAAGTATTGCCAACCATTTGGTCTATTATTCTAAAATTTGGAAGTAGGGAGGTAAATCAAGAAGAAATAAATTCAAATAGAAGTATAAATGCTGGAGATGCCAGTGGCTCGGTGGTTAGCACTGTTGCCTCACAGCAACTAGGGACCTAGGTTCAATTCCATCCTTGGGCGACTGTCTTTATGAAGTTTGCATATTGTTTGTGTGGGTTTCCTCCCGCAGTCCAAAGTTGTGTAGGCTAGGTGGATTGGCCATGCTAAATTGCCCATAGTGTTCAGGGATGTGTAGATTAGGTGAGTTATAGGGGGTTGCTCTGAGGGTCGGTGTTGGGTCAAAGGGCCTGTCTCCACACTGTAGGGATTCTATTCTTCTAAATCCAGGAACAGCATTGTTGGAGAGAGAAGCAGGTAACATTTTGAATCTGTTCTGACTCTTTGTGACTATAAAGTAAATGCAAATTTGATTTAAAGATGCATATTTTGCTTTGACATTTTTAACAAAACGCTACTCTTTCTAAATATTGTAGTGTTTTATTTCCTTCCCACTATTTAGAAGAGAGAAAGATAAGGATGTGAGAGAAGTGGCAATATTCCTGGTATTGAACACCCCTGTACTGAATTGACAGTGTGTGGCAAATATAAGCAAATTGGCTTGGGAGTACCACCAAGTAAACTGACTTCATTAATCCAAGAGAAAGCTGTTGTATTTACCTCAATGAGTTCGATAGGAATTGGTATTGGCAATTTAGACTTAAAACGGTCATTTATCACCTTCACCGCAAACATCGTGGACATGGCAATAATACTGACAACCAATGTGCCAATATTCGTCAAGTGCAGTGCTTTGATCACATCGATTAAAGTCTGTAGGAGACAGAAGAAAGACAAGTAAACACACCAATTAAGCCAATCGATCGACAACCACGGGGCTTGAATTCACAAGCTCCTGGCCAGGAATAAAACCACCAATGCTTTAATCGGATGGAAATTCTGTCCTTTGAAGCTCGTGTTTGAACATTTTAATAAAATTTACATTTTTAATTCATATACAGATATGAAAAGTTAGCATTAGGAAATGGAACATTTTCCTCTCTCTTCAAACAAACCCTCCCCCCACCGAAAAGCTTCGATGTGGTTTAAAGCTCCCCTTACACTGCCCCCATCTGTGCGACTCAATTAATCAGAATTTGTTTTAAGTAAGAATTGTTCCAAAATGGTTGCAAAGATTAGTCCAACAATTACAGATCAGTAAAGTATTAAGCCTGTCAATAAGTGTGGTGCTGTTGTAGTCTGGCATACTCACCTCTACATTGCAGAGGCTGAGCACTGGCTCTCAGATGCCTCCTCCTATCTCCCCCTGGACAATTATCCCACCATGGAACATCAGGCTATTGTACCAACTACGGTCACCAACCTCATTTCATCTGGTGATCTCCCCTCACTGCCTCCAAGCTGATGGTATTCCAACCTGCACAGCTTGCTTCTACCTCCTTCCGAAAATCCATGAACCGGACTGTCTGGGCAGACCCATTGTTTCTGCCTGCTCCTGCCCCACAGAACTCATCTCTTCCTACCTTGACTCGATTGTTTCTCCCCTGGTCCAGTCCCTACCCACTTATATCAGCAATTCCTCTGACACTTTATGCCAGTTTTGGAATTTCCAGTTTGCAGGCTCCAGCCACTTCCGCTTTACCACGGATGAGCAATCTCTTCACATGCCCATCCCCTACCAGGATGGTCTCAGGGCTCTCTACTCCTTCCTGGAACAAAGGCCTGAACCATACACCCCCTCCTCCGCCTGGCCAAGCTCTTATATTTTCTCTTAACTCCTCTCATTTTCTTCAGCTCAGAAGGTTGGTCATGGGTACCCACATGGGCCCTAGTTATGACTGTCTTTTCGTGGAGTAAATGGAACATTCCTTGTTCCAGTCTTATGCCGGCCCCCACCCACAACTCTTTCTCCGATATACCGAGAGATCGTCGGTGCTGCTTCCCTCTTTCATCTGGAATTGGAAAGCTTTATCAATTTCTCTTCCAATTTCCACCCTGCCCTCACTTTCACCGGGTCTATCTCTGAATCCTCCCTTCCCTTCGTCAACATCTGTTTCTATTTCTGAGGGTAGACCAACTACTAATATCCACTATAGGCCCACTAACACCCACAGCAAACTGGACTATACATCCTCGCACCCTGCTTCTTACAAATTCTCTATTCCATTCTCCCAGTTCCTACCGTCTCTGTCACATATGTTCCAATGAGGCCAACTTTGACAAGGGAGCCTCTGAAATATCTTTCTAAACAGTGGATTCCCAAGCACTGTTGTTGACAGGGCTCTCAACTGGATCTGACCCATTTCCCGCACTTTGGCCCTCACCCCCTTCTCTTCCCTCCCACAACTCAATAGGGTTCCCCTTGTCCTTACCTACCACCCCACCAGGATCCACATCCAGAAAATCATTAGCTGCCATTTCCGCCACTTCCAGCAAGATGCCACCACCTGACACATACTCCCCTCCCCTCCCTTGTCCACCTTCCGCAGGGACCATTCCCTCCGGGACATCCTGGTCCACCCTTCCTTCATTCCCAACACCCCTCTACAGCCCCAAGGCACCTTTCCCTGCAAATGCAGAAGGTAAAACACCCACCCATTTACTTGCTCTTCCTCAGAATCCAAGGGCCCAAATATACCTTCCAGGTGAAACAACGCTTTACCTGCACCACACAATCGAGTCTATTGCATTCACTGCTCACAACGTGGTCTCCTCTACATTGGGAAATGAAGTGTAGACGGGGTGATCACACTGTAGAACACCTATGTTCTGCCCGCAAAAATGACCCTGAGCTTCCAGTTGCCTGCCATCTCAACACATCGCCCTGTTTCCTGGTCAACATCTCTCTTTCAGGCTTGTTGCAGTGCTCCAGCAAAGCTCAGCATTAGCTGAAAGAACAGCACTTCATTTTCCACTTGGGACCCTACAGCCTTCAGGACTTAATATTGAGTTCAATAACTTTAGGGCTTGAACTCTCCTATGTCCCAGACCCCAACCCCACACACTAGGCCTTGTGATCACATAGTCTGCTATTACACACCACCCATTGTCAGCCACTGACAGTCTCCATTAACAACTGTTCACCTTTCTAGCTAGATCGTTATCCACTCCTTTGTCTGTTGAACTGTTCTTCTCTCTCTTTGGGCTCTATTTCCACCTATCATTTACTCCTTAATCCCTCCCACGACCCCATCTTTGCCATATAAACTGACATTTTCCCAGCTACCATCAGTTCTGAGGATGGGTCACCAGACCTGAAACGTTAACTCTGATTTCTCCTCACAGATGCTGCCAGACCTTTTGAGCTTTTCCAGCAATTTCTGTTTTTGTTTCTGATTTACAGCATTCGGAGTTCTTTCAGTTTTTATTTAGAGAGTATTGGTTAATGGGTACTTCTCGGGCTGGAAGAAGTTTTATAGTGTAGTTCCACAGGGGGTCTTAGGACCCTTGCTTTCCTTGGTATGCAGAAATGATTGAAAACTTGATACGTCAAAAAAAAATTTCAAAGTTTGCAGATCACACAAAACTTTGAAAAACTGTCAACTCTGAGGAGGACAGGGTAGAAACTTCAGGATATTGACACATTAGAGGAGTGCATTGGTAGGTGGCAGATGAAGTTCAATGTGGAGAAGTGTGAGGTGATGTGTTTTGATAAAATGACCATAGAGAGACAATATAAAACAAAGGATACCATTCTAAAGCATGTGCAAGAGCAGATCAACCTGGGATACGCACAAGTTATTAGCGTTGGAAGGATATGTAGAAAGAGCTGTAAATAAAGCGTGCAGAGTTCTTTCCTTCAGAGTAGGTCCACGGGGTAAAGGCAAAGTTGCCATTGTGTCAGAGGGAATGCCTCCTCATTAAAGTGAGATAGTAGAGAGTTCAACCTGAGGGGAATTAGATCCATTGTACCTGGTGTGAGGTGAGGTGAGAGGCAAAGTTGAGAATGGAGGACCTTTATGGTAACCTCAGCTAATGTGGAAATTGAACCTGTGCTGTTGGTGCCCCTCTGTATTGTAAATCAGCCATCCAAACTAACTGACCCCCATGGAGTACAAGAGCAAAGAAGTTATGATGAAGTTATAGAAAACACAGGTTAGACCTCAACTGAAGCATTGTGCACAATTCTGGCTGACACACTATAGGAAGGATGGGAGGGCATTGGAGAGAGTGCAACAGAGGTCTATGAGAATGTTCAAGGGATGAGACTCTTCAGTTACATGGAAAAGCTGTGCCTGTTTGCCTTGGAGGGGGGAAGGCTGAAAGGAGATTTGATCAATGTTTTCAAAACGATGAAGGTTCTAGACAGAGTGAATAGGAAGAAACAATTCTTGCTCATAAAGGGATTGAGAACTGGAGGGCATAATGTTAAAGTTGTGCAAAAGAAGCAAATGCGAGGTGAGAAAAAGCCTTCTCACACAGCAAATGCACTACTTAGAAGTGTGGTGGAGGTAGGTTCCATTGAGGCATTCAAGAGGGCAGTGGATGATTTTTTAAAATCATGTGCAACAGATCAACACCAAGTTAAAATGCTCAGAGAGCTGGTGTAGACATGATGGCCTAACGGCTTCCTTCTGCATTGTAACAGTTCTGTGATTCCATATGTTATTTCCTAACCCTAACCCTAACCCTAACCCTATCGCAGTTGACTTTTTAGTTATCTTTATTAACACCTTGTGCTATCTGCATGGAGTTATTTCAGCTAAACTCACTAGAGAAGTTCTAAAACAGGGTCACTTCTGATGGTCTGACTCTTAAAAGGAATGAAAGCTAGCAGAACTGAAGGTTCCAGGTACAGGTTTTGTTCTGGGCTGAGTGAACAATCCCAGCCAGGGTGACAGGGATGCTATAATGGCTTTTGTTCCCTGGGCTTAGGAGGTGAGGATCAGCACCTGCTCTTTCTTGAGTTTGGTCACTCATATGTGACTAATGTGGCTGTGCTTAGCTCTGATGCCACAAGGTTGAACATCTAAGGAGAAGGTGCTGGTGAAACTGAAACGTCTGAAGGTGGAAAAACCACCTGGATTGGATGGATTACATGATAGAATTCTGAAGGAGATAGCTGAGGAGATTGTAGAGGCATTGGCAGTGCTCTTCTAGGGTCAGGGAGGGTCCCAGACGACAGGAAAATGACTAATGTAACACCCCTGTTTAAGAAGGGAAGGGAGGAATAGAATGGGAAATTATAGGCTAGTTAGCTTGACCTTGGTAAGATTTTAGAATCCATTAATAAGGATGAGATTACAGAGTACTTGGAAGTGCATAGGAAAATAGGGCTGAGCCAGCATAACTTCATCAAGGGGAGTCATGCCTGTCAAATCTGTTGGAATTCTTTGAAGAAGTAGCAAGTGATTTAGACAAAGGTGAGCCAGTGGATGTGATCTGTTTGGATTTCCACTTTGACAAAGTGCTGAACAGGAGTCTGTTGAATAAGGTAAGAGCCCATGGTGTTGGGAGCAAGATACTGGCATGGATACCTGACTGGCAGAAGGCATAGAATAGGGATAAAGGGGTCTTTTTCAGGGTGGCAGTCAGTGACTATTGGAGTCCTGCAGGGCTCCATGTTAAGACTACAACAATTCACATCATACATTAATGATCCAACAGAGGAACTGAGGACATTGTTAACACAGTGTGGAAATGGAGGAACACAGCAGGCCAGGCAGCATCAGAGGAACGTTGATGTTTCAGGCCGGGAACTCTGTTTTTTCCTTCACAGATGCTGCCAGACCTACTGAGCCTTTCCAGCAACTTTGTTTTTGTTCTTGATTTACAGCATCCGCAGTTCTTTCAGTTTTTACTCCATAATAATTACTTCAGTCCAAAGTAAGGAACAAATCATAAGTACCATCGTAAGTGATTACACTAGTATTTATTATTGCCAAATGGTTGATAGAGGATGAAGTCATATTTAAACGACAGAAGATTTTGAGGAAAGGCCACTTGACCTGAAACGTAAACTTTGATTTCTCTGCACTGATGCTGCCAGGCCTGCTGAGTCTTTCTAGCAATCTTCTGTTTTTGAACAGAATATTCAGTTCGTCTTCTAAGACCTTCACCATTGAAATAACCTTGAATTTGAGTCAGCTTTTTCTTTATACCATTCCCCATCCCACCACTCCCCTGCACAAATTGTGTTGAGGTTTGCTGAAGTGCAGTCTCACAGAGCTCCCTTTTTCTCTATTACTCCTGTAAACATTCTTCATCTTCCTAGAGACCAAAAAGCCAGAGGGCCAATGAGGAAAACATTTATTGTTAGCAAGTTGTTATGTCTTGCCTGAAAGAGTAATGAAAGCAAATTCAACAGTAACTTTCAAGAGGAAATCAGATAAACATTGAAATGCAAACAATTTACAGAGCTAGGAGTAAAGAGCAAGGGAGTTAGGACTAATTAAATATCTCTGTCAAGAGCTGGCACAAGCAAACTAAGTTGAATGGCCTCCCTCTGTGCTGTATGATTCTGTTGTGAACCTAGAAAGTGAGCACAAGCAAGATAAGACCATAAGATATAGGAGCAGAATTAGGCCATTCGACCTTTTGAGTTTGTTCAGCCATTGCTGATATGTTTCTCAATCCCATTTTCCCGCCTTCTCCCTGTATTCTTTGATCCTCTTACTGTTCAAGAACCTAAGTCTTAAATACACTCAATAATTTGGCCTCCACAGCCTTCTGCAGCGATGAGTTTCACAAATTGACTGCCCTCTGTTTGAAGAAATTCCACCTCATCTCAGTTCTAAAGGTTTGTCCCTTTGCTCTGAGGCTGTGCACTGGGTGCTAGTCTGTCCTACTGATGGAAACATCTTCTCCATGTCCACTCTATCCAGGCCGCTCAGTATTCTGTAAGTTTTAATGAAATCCTCTTTCATCTTTCTAAACCTCATCAATTACAGACCAAGAGTTCTTAACTTCTTGTCATATGAAAAGCCCTTCATCCCTGGAATCATTCTTGTAAACCTCCCCTGGACCACTTCCAAGGCCAGCATGTCCTGCCTTCGATATGGGGCTCAAAACTGCTCACAATATTCCAAATGTGGTCTGACCAGGCCTTATCCAGCCTCAGATTTACAGCCCCCCTTCTTGAATTCTCGCCTTCTTGAAAAGAATGCTAACATAACGTTTGCCTTCTTAACTTTCAACTGAACCTACATGTTAACCTTAAGAGAGTCCTGAACTAGGACTCTGAAGTCCCTTCATACTTCAAATTTGCGAAGGCTTTCCCCATTTAGAAGATAGTCTTCACTTCTATTCTCCCTACCAAAGTGCATAACCTCACACTTTCCCACAATGTATTTCATCTGCCTTTTCTTTGCCTACTTTCTTCGCATGTCCAAGTCCCCCTTCAGCCTCCCAGTCTCCTCGACCCTACCTTTCCCTCCACCTTTCTTCACATCATCTGAAAACTTAGCAACAATGTCCTCAGAGATAGTAAGAACTGCAGATGCCGGAGTCAGAGATAACACAGTGTGGAGTTGAAAGAACACAGAAGGTCAGGCAGCATCAGAGGAGCAGGAAAGTTGACATTTCTGAAAAAGGGTCCGGTGACCCTTCCTCAGAACTTTTTATTATGGAGGTTTGACTGCATTATTGCACTAGGTATTTCCCTTGAAGAGAGTTAACCTGCTGTCTTCAAGGGAAGTACCTAACGCAATAATGCAGTCAAACCTCCATAATAAAAATCTAAACCCATTACTGATGTTAAGTGTCTGCAAATAAGGTTAAAAGATCATCTGAACCAAAATGTGAAAACTCATGCCTTAATGCCATGTCCTTCCTTGCAGGTTCCATTAATGAGCCAGCCTGGCTGGTTAAACATTAACAATATTAACCATGACTTTTACTGTGGACTTTTTTTAACCTGTTTGGTTTAGATAAGGGATTATTGAGACAGTTACATAGAGTGGACCTTGTTCATTGCCTGTTGTCTCATTGTGGAACAATCTGAACAGAAAAGTATTCTCTTTATCTCCTTTTGAAGGAGAATAAGTACGAGACGTAAGTTCCAATTATCTAGGGTCACCGTTTGAATCCAAAGTGAAAGCTTTATTACTCTCAGAACTCAGAAAGAGCAGTAATTACCCTTTGGAATCTCCCATTTTTATCAGTTTAAAGCAAGGAGAGGCTATTTATAAGCCATTACATAGCATACGGAATGGTATGGGGTAACTTGATTGAGGTCTTCAGGTTATTGAAAGAGAGAAACTCTGTCCATATTAGGCGCATCTAGGTGAAGAGGAGGTAACCTCAGAGCCAGGTCATTCAAGGGAGAAATTAGGGAACATTTTTCACACAAATAGGGTAGGTGTGTGAAATTTTCTCTCACATTAGCTTAACTAACAATTTTAACCTGAAATCAATTGATTTTTGCTATCTCAGCAAAGATGTTAAATCTGAGCAGCAACATACATATGTGTGTATGTACTTGACATGCTGTCACTCAATTACAGTACAGGGTCCGGGGGTTGAATGGCCTACTCTTGCTCCTAAGATATCAATGAGATTATTTATATCACAGTGGTGCACATTACAATCTAGGTGTTATTTTGCAGTCTGACCTCCCTGGTACCTGTGGTCTTTGACAGAGTTATAAGTGTCTATGTTGGTGATTACATTCATCTGTCTGGCTATAAGGTTTCATTAATGAACACCTATTGTTGCACTTGGCTATGTCCTGTGCCTTTTCTGAAAACTGGTAACTGTAAGCGACAAAGTATTTTATACTTTATATCCTTAAAGGATTCTTTCACGCTTTAGTCCCCATCCCTCATGATGTTGAATACAAGGAACAGTGCGGCACAGTACAGGCCCTTCGGCTCACGATGTTGTGCCGAACATTGACCCTAAACCTAAGGTCTATCTAACATCCACCCCTACCTTATACTATCATCCATATGCCTATCTAATAGCTGCTTAAATGCCCCTAATGAGGCTGACTCCACTACCCTCTCCAGCAATGCATTCCACACACCTATCACTCTCTGAGTAAAGAACCTACCTCTGATGTCTCCCCTATATCTACCTCCACTCATTTTAAAACTATGCCCCTCGTAATAGCTACCTCCACCCTAGGAAAAAGTCTCTGGCTATCCACTCTATCTATATCTCTGATCATTTTGTACATCTCTATCAAGTCACCTCTCATCCTTCGTTGTTCTGAAGAGAAAAGCCTGAGCTCTCTCAACCTTTCCTTGTAAGACCTTCCCTCCATTCCAGGGAACATCCTGGTAAATCTCCTCTGCACCTTTTCCTATGCATCCACATCTTTCCTGTAATGAGGCGACCAGAACTGGACACAATACTCCAGATGTGGCTGAACCAAGGTTTTGTACAGCTGGAGCATAACTTCATGGCTCTTGAACTCAATCCCTCTATTAATGAAAGCTAACACACCATACGCCTTCTTAACAACTCTATCCACCTGGGTGTCAGCTTTCAGGGAATGGTGGACATGAACCCCAAGATCCCTCTGTACCTCCACACTGCCAAGAATCTTTCTGTTAACCCTGTATTCTGCTTTCAAGTTTGTCCTCCCAAAATGAATCACCTCACACTTTTCAGGGTTAAACTCCATCTGCCACTTCTCAGCCCAGCTCTGCATCCTATCAATGTTCCTTTGTAGCCTAGAACAGCCCTCCGCACTATCCACAACTTGAACCACCTTTGTATCGTCCACGAACTTACTAATCCACCCTTCCACTCCTACATCCAAATCATTTACAAAAATCACAAATAGAAGAGGACCTAGAACAGATCCTTGTGGTCCACCACTCATAACTGAGCACCATGTTGAATATTTTCCATCCACTACCACCCTTTGCCTTCTAAGAGTCAGCCAATTCTGAATCCAATCTGCCACATTTCCCCCTGTCCCATGCCTCCTTACTTTATACATTAGGTAAAGTGCTCAGTAAAACAAATATGACTAATTTTAACCTCGTTTGATGCTAGAAATGCGTCTTTATGAATTAATTAGCTTGTTAAGTATCCCATTGATTTTGTAAAAGTGAGTTAGATGGAATATAAAACAAGCGCTCGGTGGCATCTTGTGGCACAAGGGTAACGTCCCTGCCTCAGGGCAGAATGTCTGGGTTGAAGTGCCACAATCCTCCAGGTGTGTTAGGACAGGGTGATTAAAATAACTACAACTGACAATCATTACCATCTAAATTATGCTGCCATTGAAAGATAAAATCAACAATATTTCCCAGAATTTGATTGGTTTGAATGATACTTCTTTCTTCATATTTCGTCATGCACAGATTGACCAAAACAGAAGCTGTATGCATTGAACATGCTGCGTTGAGTACTCTACAATTTTTACTTCGGCTTCTGCTCTTTTCTTTCACTTTATTGTCCGTTTCTTTTGGTTTTTCTTCTTTGCTTCTTTTTTGGTGGGCAGCACTGGCGTGGCAGCAAGAGCAGGCCACGTGCGGAGTGGCAGACGTGGCTTCTCCCGGTGATAGGAGGCTGATGGCAGCGAGATCCTGCCCTCCCGCCAATTGGGGGCTCTATGGCAGCAGCGGCGAGTGCATCCTCCTGGTGTTTGGGATCAGCGGCAGCAAAGCTCCTCCAGCGATTGGGGTTGGTGGTGCTGGTGGCAAGAGACTGTTCAAGATAGCAGCGCAAGCCAGGTGACGTCTGCAGTCCAAGTGGGACTTGTGACCCAGTGGTTGCCTGGCAGCAGATTTGGGGTCTCTTGGTTTTGGGGGCGAGTGTGGGTTCAGCGGCATCAGCAAAGTGGACCCAGAGGTGAAGAGATGGCACCTACTGTGTGGCAACTCCTATGCTGGTGGGTTCAGTGCAGTCAACACTGAGGTGGTGGAAGTTTACTTTGAGGCTGGGTGCCAGCATGGACTGGATCAGAAAAACTGACATTCTGGACATTTTACCTCTTTATTTTTCTAATTTATTCCTGTGACCTACAGTGTTGGACTACTAATTTTGCAATAAAAACCAAAAGAACTGTGGATGCTGTAAATCAGGAACAAAAGCAGCAGTTGCTGGAAAAGCTCAGCTGGTCTGGCAGCATCTGAGAAGAAAAAAATCGGAGTTAGAGTTTTGGGCCTGGTGACCCTTTCTCAGAACTTCCTTCACTTTTCTAATTTCTTTTTGTTTCCTAAGAATTTGATCTTAAATATCTGTACCTAGGTACCTTTATACCTAAGATGGTGCTGCAATGCAGTGACTGTAAACTTTTCACTGTACTCATTTGATTATGTGAAAATAAAGCTAATTCATTCATTCAATCAAATGTAGGCATTTTAGTTAACTGAGCAATGCATCAGTGTACATTGTACAGTATATTGGTTCTTACCTCGTTCAGTTGTTTGATTTGTTGTCTAACTCATGCAAAGACCAATTCACTCTTGTGTTTGTGAACCAACAAAGCAGCAAATTGAAAATTCTCTTCTTTATGTCCAAACCCCATCAATAGCTTGCCCTTCTCTATCTTTATAACCTCCTCCAATCTACAATGCTCTTAAAACTGCATTCCTGTAATTCTTGCCTCTTTTACATCTTTTGCTTATTTTGTTCTACCAGACCTGCCTTTAGTCATCTAGGTCTGAAACTCTGTAATTTCCTCTTTAAGTCCCTTCTCCTCTAAATTGCTACTTAAAACCTATTTATCTTACCAAGAATTTGGTCAACTGTCCTTTTGTGTTTCCAGTTTGTTCCCAGATATAATTGGTCATTGTTTTTGGCTCAATGTCAAATTTTGTTTAGTTGATCTCTGTGAAGTGCTTTGGGACTCTGCAACAGTAAAGGTGCTATTTAATGCAATTTGTTGTTGGTTTAGCTTTGGAGATTACAGTAAAAGTAACACATGGCGGTGATTTGAAACAGTAGAATCTAGTAATCAGAGGTCACACATTTATATTTCACATTGCATAAAGCCACCTCTTACTCACATAGATTAATGAGAGTGGTCCATTCTTTCTAGGAATCGAAATGCCAAACACATACTTCAGTTGTGACACCAACACATGGACTGCTGCACCAGTTGTGTAACCTCGAACGAGAGGATCGGACAGGTATGTGACAACAAATCCAAACCGTATCAATCCTAACATGATCTACGTAGATTGAGGAAGAAAAAAAGACATTGACACAATGACAATGCTTCTGCCCCAGTGATGATCTATTTTGCACTTTCCCCCAGTTAATCTGTTTCCTTTGAGAGAGTTGGGTGCATCTGTACTGCTGATCTATACTTGGAGGCACAGCGTGATAACAAAGTTTTCATTAATCTGCATTTATTATCACACTTGAAAGAATTGCATATTCTTTGTGAGCACAGGCAATTTCGGGAATGCAAGGATTCAACAAAACATTGTCTTATTGAAAGCCATATTCCTTATGGATTAGATTAAATCCATTATGAAACAGATATAACTTACTTTAAAATTTTGGCAGTGGATCTAAACAGTAGATAACACCATCCCCATTGTCTATTATGTACCCTACCTGTTAGTACACATTGCCTGTTGGAAACTCTGCCTATAATGCATCCCACCTGTACTGGACCCCACCTATAATGACCCCATGTATTATGCATTCCATCAGTCCCTTCCACTGTAAGCTATTCCTTTTTTGCATTACAGGAAAGAACTCAATATGCTAAGCATCAGGGTTAACCCCTCTCCCATTTAACAGGTAGCAGGGTCTTAGCAACAAAGAATGATTGACCCTGTTATATTCTGGGTGTGAGATATGCCCGAGATCTCCAAATCACTATGACTGTAGTTTCTCATTGCAAAAAGTGCAATGTGAGAACAGAATACAAGTGATTTGTTAAAAGGCAAATTGATGATGGATGAAGCCGGGTGAATAATGAGTGATGAAGATTGAGTGGAGTTGGATAAATAACGATGCACAATATTAGGGATAAAGGGATGAGCTGGAGATCACAATAGAGTTGAAATTTATTGCCTCAGACATAAGCCTTTCCCTTGGTGATACTAGACCACAATTTCTTGTCTGCATGCAAGCACAATTTTTATTAGACAGAATTATTTTGGCATTCTGCTATTTCTCTCCCCTCTTCCTCCATATGAATGTTAAGTCCCCTCTTTCTTGTAGCACAAAATTAACTCACCTGAAAGATCCCACACAAGAATGTAACCATCGTTGCTGCTTTCACCCTCATTAAATCGCGTGCCTCAATGTCAATATCCACCGTTCCATTTGTATTGTTCTGAGAACTGATCACAAAGTCCTGATCTGGGGCTATCCTCTCAGTTATGGTGCCCAGCATAACACTTAGGACTGCAAAGGAACCTGCATCAAAGCAGAATTGCACAAAGGTGACAAACTATAAGCATCATTTTACATAAAACATTCTGAATTCGATCATAGATTACGAATTTCCTTTTACTTTTGACGATCAAAATTACTATGAGTACCACATTGATGTTGAATCACTGACACAGTGAAACGGAGCACTGCCCTTCACAGTAAAAAGTCACCCTGCACATAATGATTCTTAGCAAGTGTTTACATGAGGTTGAATTTCTTTATTCCTTCTTGGGATATGGTATCACTAACAATTTGTTGCCCTGTCCCTGAATGTACTTGATGTGAGGTGCTTCCTTAGCCACTTCAGAGGGCAGCTAAGAGTCAAACACATTGCTGTGGGCCTGGAGTCACATGCAGGCCAGACAGGGTAAGGATGAACCTTTTCTAAAGGTCAAAAGTGAACCAGATGGGTTTTTACAACAACTGTTGAGAGTTTCATAGTCGCCAAAACCAAGACTAGCCTTATCATTTTACACATTTTATGATCAGATGAATTTAAATTCCATATGTTGGTGAAAAGGGATTGGAACCCTCATCCCCAGAGCATTAACCAGCCTCTGGATTACTAGCCTGGTGACATTACTACAACATCACTGTAATCCCCCCCAAAAAATAGTATCTTTTACAAAGCAGCATTCTGCATGCAGTGAAATAACAGTTGCACTGTGCAAAGCAATTTTAGAAGTAGTTAATATGAAAGATGCCCACTTGAGATGGTATGAAGGTAATCCAGGAGTGTACAAGTAGAGTTCTCCATAGACAACCTAAAGATAAAGTTGCATGGGGAGGTTGAGCACTGTCTATTCAAACTATGAGCTAACAGCGAATGGATCATGGATCAATTTGAGTAGCTATGTAGCACGAATGGCTCCTTAGAACAAGTGGTGTGAGGTGAATGTTAGAGAAAAGCATAGGTAAGGCATGGCAAACAAGAGATAACTGGAGTGGAAATGTTAAATGTGTAAAGCACAATGAAAAGGTTATCATTAAACTGGGCCTCTTACATACACTTGAGAACAGTAGCTTCTTCTTGACTACTTAGTGGCCTAGTGGTATTACCACTGGACTGTTAATCCAGAGACCCAAATAACATTCTGGGGACCCAGGGTTCAAATCCCGCCACGGCAGATGGTGGAATTTGAATTCAATAAAAATATCTGGAATTAAGAATCTAATGACGACCATGAAGCCATTTTTGATTGTCGGAAAAACCCATCTGCTTCATTAATGTCTTTTAGGGATGGAAACTGCCATCCTTATCTGGTCTGGCCGACATGTGACTCCAGATGCATAGCAATGTGTTTGACTCTTAACTGCGCTCTGGGCAATTAGGGACGGGCCATAAATGCTGTCTAGCCAGTGACACCCTCATCCCATTAATGAATAAAGGTAAAAAAAACTACTGAATGATTGCTTCCAGATTTTAGTGGCTGCATGTGATTGATCAGGTTATAAATATTAGCCAACATGTAGGAAACAGAAAAAAGAACTCTGAACAAATGTATCTTTTGAACAATAGCAGTTGGAAAGGTTGAGGCACGATGTTCTGGTGTACATCCCTTTCCCTAATGAATCAGGCATTCAGCAAATGGGGCAAGGTATTTTAAAAAGATGAAACTCACCTACTGAAACATGTCTGGATGTTCCAAATATAAAGTATACAAGCACTGGGAAGAAGGAAGTGTAGAGTCCATAGACAGGGGGAACAGCTGCCAGAAGGGCATATGCCATACCTGCAAAACAACATTGCATAAATATTTGTACACCATCTCATTTATTTCATAATATAAATTAAGATGTTTGGAAAATATTACATACTTATGAACTGAATTGTTTGACTATTGTGCATTTTTAATGTTTGCAATGTGTTCCTTTCTGTTCAGGTATCTTGGAACCTCTCACTAATAGGAGAACAAGGTGGAAGAAATGCCATAATCCCAATCCTTCCTAACCCTAATGCTTATGACGACCCATTTGGAATCAACCTTGATGTAGTACATGGTACAAGGACTGACTGTATTTACTCCTTTTTCCTTATGGACCCCACATGACAGGCAACATTCTTTTAGCATAGGACATAGAACATAGAACATTACAGCGCAGTACAGGCCCTTCAGCCCTCGATGTTGCGCCGACCTGTGAAACCAATCTGAAGCCCATCTAACCTACACTATTCCATTATCATCCATATGTTATAGTTATATTAATAGTTAGTGTCCCTCCAGTTATCCACCACATCTCCATATTCAGCTCTCTGGATTTTAATGAAGCTGAATGTGGGCTGTGATGTATAATGACTGACCAAAGCAATGCTGCCTGTTCAACACTCTTTGGATGTAGGTACAATGCATTGAGATTCCATTCTATTTTATTGCCCTAAAAAAAATTGATTACATTGTTGGAGGTACCCATGTTATAGAGTCATGCAGTATGGAAACAGACCCTTTGGTTCAACCAGTCCATGGTGAACATAATTCCAAACAAAACTAGTCCCACCTGCCTGCTCCTAGTTCGTATCTTTCCAAACCTTTCCTATTCACGTACTTATCCAAGTGTCTTTTAAACATTGCAACTGTGTCCACATCCACCACTTCCTGAGAAAGCTCATTCCACTTTCTGTTTAAAAATTTGTCTTCGTGTCTTTCAAACCTCTCTTTCCTCACCTTAAAAATATGTCCCCTAGACTTGAAATCCACCATCCTGGGGGAAAGACAACTACCGTTAACTCTATCTATACACCTCATGATTTTATAAACTTCTACTGGGTTGCCTGTCAACCTCCTATTCTCCACTGAAAGAAGTCTGAGCCTATTCAGCCTTTCTTTATAACTCAATATGGGTAACAACAGGGACTGCAACTGCCTTTTTGTGGCATTTGTAAAAGAGAAAGTGCTCACTTTGTGGTAATTGCACAATTCCAACACTGAACCCAGAGCAGATGTCGCCTAATAGCCATTCTCGGTAGGGATACTTGGGCAACCAATGGAGGATTGGGACAAACTTGAACAGGAGGTATTTGGCTTTAGAGCTGGAGCATCTGGAAAAAAAAAATCAGTCAGTGTTAAACTAAATGTAGATTAGGTTGTTACTCAAATGGACATTTTTGGCTCAATTTGGTGATAATTTGCTTGAAACCCATTAAGGTCTCTGGTAATGACACCTCTAAATCTCATGCACATGCCCAGACAATAAATTTGTCCAGAACAGAACAACAAAAATGTATATAATTTTTTAAAAAAGGATATCAAAGCATCCCCTATTGAAATAAAAGCAGAAAGTTCTGGAGAAACGCAGCAGGTCTGGAAGCATCTGTGAAGAGAGACAGAGTTAATGTTTGAAGTCTAGCGTGGGATTTCAGATTTCTAGCATCTGCAATATTTTGGTTTAATCTTCTCCTGTCAATGTGTACAATTTGAAGGTGGTGGTGTAATGGTATAATGCTAGTAAGCTAGAGGACAAGACTAATTAGTTAACAACCAGTTAATTAATGGCTCAGTTTTAAAATCTCAGTCTTGTTTCAAATCCTTTCTATGGTCTTACACTGTCTATCTCAGGCTGTTCAGCCTATCGAGTCCACACTGAGTAGAGACATGAGTTCAAACACTGCTGTTGTAGCTGGTGAAACTTAAGGTCAACTAAAAAAATCTGGAATATTACGGGAGCCCTTGTAATGGTGACTGTGCCAACTATCATATTTTTTCTTAAAAAAGAAAACCAATTTGATTTACTAATGTCCTCATGGGAATAAAATCTACCATCCTTACCTGGTGTGGCCTACATATGTGATCAGACCCACAGCAACGTGGCTGACTGTATGGCAGCAAGGACAGTTGGTGGACCAATGCACCTTGTATACAAGACTAAAGGATACTAGACCAGACCTGACAAGTTGAAGGTTACTTATTGAAGAATAGAAAGGATACAACAGAGCTGAATGTTTATTTGAATAACGTCTATACTTTTCCATTCTAGAAAATGTTCCACAATATAGGACAATACACTCTTCACACAGGAGGATTATGAAACAATATTTGACATTTCGGTGGTATGATGGCTCAGTGGTAGCACTGCTACCTCACAACGCCAGGGACCGGAATTCAATTCCACCCTTGGGTGACTTTCTGTGTGGAGTTTACACATTGTCCCCAAGTCTGTATGGGTTTCCTCCAAATGCTCCGGTCTCCTCCTACAGTCCAAAGATATGAAGGTTAGGTGAATTAGCCATGCTAAGTTGTCTGTAGTGTACAGGCAGACGTATTAACCATGGGAAGTGCAGGGTTACAGGGATGGAATAGGGGAGTGGGCCTGGGGGGATGCTGTTCGGCGAGTCAGTGTGGACTCAATTGGCCAAATGGCTGCTTCCACATTGTAGGGATTCTACGATTGAACCACATGCTATAGCAGGTATTTGATCAAGAATGTTTGTACTAAGAAGCAGCTTGAAGGAGTGAAGATGTTTAGGGATGGAATTCCATAGGTTAAGACCTGTGCAGTAGGAGGTATGACAACTAATGGGGAAGACTGATTAAAATTAGGAGCTAGAAAAAGTGCACATATCTTAGTGGGTAATGGGACAGAAGGATGTAAAGAGATAGACAGTATATGACCACAGAGAGGATTTGAAACAAGAATGAGAATTTAAAACTGAGCTATTAATTAATTGGTAGTCAATGTCATAGGGGGTGATGGGTAATCAGAGCTTGGTACAAGTTAGGACATTAGGCAGCAGAGTTTTGGGTGAGTGGACGCTTAGAGGGGAAAATGTGGAAGATTGAGAAAGAGTGCATTGGAATAATCAAGTTTCATACTGACAAAGACATTCAAAAGGTTCATGAGCAGATGTATCGAGGCAGAGATGCAACTGAGTGATGTTCCAGAGGTGGGAATAGGATGTCTTGATGATGATGCTGATATGTAATTGGAGGCTGTATTTGGGACCAACTTTGACACTGAGTTTGTGGACAGTCTTGTTCAGCCTCAGGAACAGGGATGGGTTCAGTGTTAGGAAACAAAAATTGTCTTTAGGAACAAACAACATCTTTCATTCTTAATCTTCATTTGGTACAAATTTCTATTGGTCCAGTACAGGATGTTGAGCTTCAAGACAGAGCAAGGGTTGAGCGAGGCAGTGACGAAATGCAAATGGGAACCGTGCTCTGATTTCTGATGTTGCCAAGTGGTAGCATGTCGATGACAAATAGGAGATGGACAAGGATAGGTTTTTGGTAGCCAGGAGTGAGAGTGGGAAGAGAAACCATACAATAATTGATTCTCTGATCATGGTTAGATTGGAAGGAATGGAACCAGGCAGTTGTAGCTACACCTACCTGGACAACAGTGCAGAGTCATTTGTGCAAGATGGTATGACCAACAGTGAGGAATGGGGTTGGGGCCTAGATTGGAGTCTGTAGCAGCCTTCTTTGCTTGGATTGAGGGCCAGGGGCCGGGGAGAGGCCTGGATTGTGGACCAGGTTAAGGAGCAGTGCCAGTGTCCGGGATTGCTGTTCCTGCCCCTGACCGTGACAGAGGTTACAGAAAGGTCAAGAAGGACAACGTGAGATAGTTTACCTTTGTCACAGTCATATAGCATATCAGTTGTGACTCTGATGAGAGGCAGTTAAAAATTGTGAGAGGAGAAGTAACGTGATTGGAAGGATTCAGATGTGGAATTCTAGAAGAGGTGACTGTAGGTTTGTGAGCAACAACATAATCAAGGACTTTGGAGAGCAAAGGGGTAAATTCCATACAATATACATCCTGTGTTATTAGGGTTCAATACATGCAAATTCTATTATTGATGTAAAAGACTGAAATAATTGTCAAAATTACTGCTGAGCATAATTGCCCTTTTGTCGAAATACCATTACAATACAATTTCAGTTCAAGTTATTAAGTTTGATTAAAGGAGAACTATGTCATAATTATAATTTGTGACATCTCTCCAACTCAGAAAATTAAAATACCAAACTTTCAACAGTGTGAAATTTATTTTGTAACTGGGAAGAACCGCATACTGTAAATCCAAGACATGAAAACAACTTTAAATTGTGATGAATTATTGTATTCAAGTGTTATCATCAAATAGCATATTACAAGTTGTACCATGCTTTTAACATTGCATTACTACTGTATAACACTCATTCACAAATTACAAAGTAAATACAATGTGAGTTTGTGATTACCATCAATTATTATATGTCAAAATCAGAATACTCAAAAATTTAAAGTGTGTTGCAACTTAGAATATATTACCCTCAAGTCGGCATTGTGAATGAATGACACTGGTGTGATAATGAAAGAGATTTCACTGAAAAAAATACGAAAAATCCAAAGACGTTTTGTAACAATACTAAGGGAAAAAGATAACAGGGAAAGGGTACGGCCCATCAGAAATCAAAGTAGAAGCCTACACATGGAGCTAAAAGATGTAATTGAGGTTTTAAATGAGCCCTGGATGTAAATATTCAGTTGTCACAGTATGGTTGATTGCTTTGACCAGTATTTGGTCCCACAAAGCAAAATTTTAAAGTATCTCTCCCATCTGTTGCCATCTAGTACATTATACGAAATTAATTTTTTCAACTAATTGTGGGCAATGTGAGAGGCACACTATTATCCTTTAAATTTCCTGTGGTTACTTTTCATTTATGAATCTCATATTTTTGCTCATCACATTGAGTACAGTTACAGAGTCGTGGAGTCATAGAGATAAACAGCATGGAAGCAGAATCTTTGGTCCAACACATTCATGCTGACCAGATATCCTAAACTGTTCTAGTCACATTTGCCAGAATTTGGTCCATTTCCCTCTAACCCCTTCCTATTCATGTACCCATCCAGATGCCTTTTAAATGTTGGAATTGTGCCAGTCTCCACCTTTTGCTCTGGCAGCTTGTTAGATATGCTCATCACCCTCTGTGTGAAAAAATTGCCCCTCAGGTCTCTTTTAAATCTTTCCTCTCTCACCTTACACCAATATCCTCTAGATTTGGACTCCCCTACTATGGGAAAAAGACCTTGGCTATTCACCTTATCTATGCCTCTCATGATTCTATAAACCTCAATAAGGTCACTCTTCAGCCTCTGATGCTCCAGGGATATTGTAAAAGTTAATATCTAAATGAAAGTAAGTCCTGAAACCAAAAGACATGTTTTAGTTACTGCACAAATGAGTAATGTGAAAGTCTGAGTTATAAAGAAAGGCTGGCTAGCCTGGGACATTTTTCATTGGAGCTTAGGAGGTTAAGAAGCGACCTGTTAGAAGTTTATAAAATCATGAGAGGTATCGATAAAATCCCTACAGCTCGGAATCAGGCCATTCAGCTGATCAAGTCCACACCAACCCTCCAAAGAGCTTCTCACCCAAACCTACTCCACCCCTGTAACCCTGCATTCCCCATAGCTAACCCACCTACCTTGCACATCCCTGCACACTGTGGGTAAGTTAACATGGCCAATCCACCTAACATGCAAAACTTTGGTCAGTGGGAGGAAACCTGAGCACCCGGAGGAAACCCACACAGACGTAAGGTGAATGTGCAATCCACATAGACAGTCACCTGAAGGTGGAATCAAACCCATGTCCCTGGTGCTGTGAGGAGGCTGCATTGCCCCACGTTGTGGCATTAGAGAGTTAATGGTAGTTGTCTTTTCCCTAGGATGTGAGATTTCAAGACTAGGGGGGCACATTTTTAAGGTGAGAGGGGAAGGTTTTAAAAAAGACATGGGGGACAATTTTTTTTACACTGAGGATGGTTTGCATGTGGAATGAACTTCCGGAAGAAGTGGTGGATGTGGGTACAATCACAATGTTTAAAAGAAATTCGGATTATTACATGAATAGTAAAGGTCTGGAGGAATATGGGCCAGCAGCAGGCAGTTGGGACTAATTTAGTTTGGGATTATGTTCGGTATGGACTGATTGGGCCGAAGGGTCTGTTTTCATGCAGTATGACTCTATGACTCTATGGTGCCAGTGTGAAGCCAGGTATGTGGCTTGTATATCCCAATGACTCGGGCATCTTTTCAAATAGCATATCCCTTTGGCTGTTTGTGACAAGTAGAATACTGAGCATACTCAAACCATGCTTGCATACTCAAAGCAAAGTGTCCAACAGCAGATGTGATTCAGTGATTGGAAAGCATTGGCTGAACATTCCTCAGTGTGCTACAAATTGCACTTACAACAAAAGATTCATTTATTCATTCATGGGATGAGGGTGTTGCTAGCTAGACAGCATTTATTGCTCATTCCTAATTGCCCAGAGGGCAGTTAAGAGTCAAACACATTGCCGTGGGTCTGGAGTCACATGTAGGCCAGACCAGGTAAGGATTGCAGTTTCCTTCCCTAAAGGACATCAGTGACCCAGATGGGTTTTTCCAACAATCAACAATGGATTCACGGTCATCATTAGCCTCTTAGTTCCAGATACCTATTGAATTCAAATTCCACCACCTGCCACGGTGGGATTCAAACCCAGGTCCCCAGAACATTAGAGATAACAGGAACTGCCAATGCTGGAGAATCTGAGATAACCAGGTGTAGAGCTGGATGAACACAGCAGGCCAAGCAGCGTCATAGGAGCAGAAAGGCTGATGTTTCGGGCCTAGACCCTTCATCAGAAAAGGGTCTAGGTCCGAAATGTCAGCCTTCCTGCTCCTATGTTTCCCCAGAACATTATGTGGGTCTCTGGATTAACAGTCCAGTGATAATACCACTAGGCTATCGTCTCCCTGAGATAATCAGTCAAACTCAAAATGGGGCTTACTTAAAATTGTTAGAAACTACATATATTCAAATGCAAGACCCTGTCGCCTCAAGAAGAAAGAATATGTATGGGCATTGCACCTTTCTCAATTAAACAAAAGCATAGAAGACATAGAAGACATAGAAGACCCATGCATTCCTCATCGCAACAGTTCTATCAATCAGAGTCAAATTCCCCCTTTGAATTTAAACAAAAGGCAGGGGACAAGTCGTCTTTGTTGCTTTTTGTGGCAATGCCATAATGAATCAGAGTCTACTCACACAACCAAGCGTGAATTGGTGTTCCCTTTGCAATTTGTTATTCTTGCACTTCCAGTGATGCATGCAAAATGAAAACCATCAACAGCATGTCTTTGTTTCCTCAACACTCAAGATTGCAAGTTAATGAATAATTCCTTATAGTTATACAATGAAGTATTTCACCGTGATCAAGTGATATATTGTTGATAATCTAAAGGCTTGCCCAATGTGTTTTGATTGTAACTTCCACATGGCATTTGAAATGTAAATTTGGGCTTGAACCCTGGTACATTTGAAGTAAATGTCAACTGCTTTTGCTTCCAAATCATTTTTTCTTTGCAGTTTTGGAATAAAATGTAAACTGAGCTTTATGGATTCACTTGGTTTTTATAATTATAAATCCATTTCCTGATGGTGTTTAGTCCGATCAACAAATCAATGGCACTCAACTGTACTTGAGTGGAAACTGAATGCTATAAAGTCCAGAGATAAAAGGTACTGCAGATGCTGGAGAATCCGAGATAACAAGCATGGGGCTGGATGAACACAGCAGGTCAAGCAGCATCATAGGAGCAGGAAAACTTGACGTTTCGGGCCTAAACCCTTCATCAGAAATGGGGGGAGGGGAAGAGGGTTTTGAAATAAATAGGGAGAG
>JAHRHZ010000065.1:13210801-13240242 GCA_024137785.1 Ginglymostoma cirratum
ACTTGTCTGCCTCCTCTCCACCTATCCTCTCCTCTATCCATCCTCTATCCGCCTCCCCCTCTCTCCCTATTTATTTCAAAACCCTCTTCCCCTCCCCCATTTCTGATGAAGGGTTTAGGCCCGAAACGTCAAGTTTTCCTGCTCCTATGATGCTGCTTGACCTGCTGTGTTCATCCAGCCCCATGCTTGCTATAAAGTCCACATCACTTTGATCCTCTAAATCATTTTGGGAGGGCTGGAGTGTTCTGTCCAGAAATTCTATGTCTTTTCAGGGCAGAACTCTGGCGTAACCTGATGGAAGCAGCCACAGTTAGGAAAAATTTATTGGATTTTTACCATGTCAGTCCACTAGTGACAAATGCTGACTTAAAGATAACTGGTAATTCTTCTGGCTACTTAGAGTTGTACAGCATTGAGATGTATAGCATGGAAACTGACTCTTCAGTCCAGCTCGTCTATGCCAACCAGATATCCTAGATAAATCTAGTCCCATTTGCCAGCATTTGGCCCATATCCGTCTAAACCCTTCCTATTTATGTACCCATCCAGATGCTTTCTAAATGTTGTAATTGTACCCACCTCCACCACTTCCTCTTGCAGCTCATTCCATTCATGCACCATCCTCTACATGAAAAGTTGCCCCCTAGGTCCCTTTTAAATCTTTCTCCTCTCACCTTAAAATTATTCCCACTAGTTTTTGACTCCCCCATGCCAGGGAAAAGACCTTGTCTATTTACCCCATCCATGCCCCTCATGATTTTATAAACCTCTGTAAGGTCACCCCTTAACCACCAACGGTCCAGGGAAAATAGCCCGAGCCATATGAGCCTCTCCTATAGCTTAAACCCTCCAACCCTGGCAACATCTTGGTAAATCTTTTCTGAACCCTTTCAAGTTTCACAACATCCTTCCTATAGCAGGGAGACCAGAATTGCATACAGCATTCCAAAAGTGGTCTAACTAAGGTCCTCTACAGCCTCAGCATGACTTCCCATCTCCTTTTCTCAAAGCACTGACCAGTAAAGGCTATCTCCCTGCACCTCCACTTTCAAGGAACTATGAACCTGCAGTCCAAGGTCTCTTTGTTCAGTGACACAATTCAGGACCTTACCATTAAGTGTGTAAGACCTGCCCTGATTTGCTTTTCCAAAACGCAGCACTTCAAATTTATCGAATTTAAACTCCATCTGCCACTCCTCAGCCCATTGGCCCATCTGATCAAGATCCCATTGTACTGTGAGATCACCTTCTTCACTGTCTACCACACCTCCAATTTTGGTGTCGTCTGCAAACTTGACTAAACACAGGAAATTCCACAGATACGCCTTTGGTAGGTCCAGTGATAACTATCTCTAACCGTAAATAGTCTCTGATCCGGGTCAACAGTTAACATTGTAAATGGTAGCTGTCTCCAGGTGTTTGCAAGCTGAACAAGTTAAAAAGAACCTTGTTTTTAACCTCTGCCTGTAACTGTTCTGCCTCTCTGAGGTTCTAGCTCCTGTATTCAGTGGATGCCTGTGTTAAATCCTTAGCGATTTACCCACTCAGTTTTATTATATTTCTGATTCCATTCTCAGGATTTGGGATCCTGATAAAATTTATTCCCATATTTTACTTAATTCCCTCACTTATCTCATATTTATATCATGCCTAAAATATCACTTCATTACAGCATTGTAAACAAAATCTGACACCAAGTCACATTGAGCAATTTTATGATGGATGACAAGGAGTTTGGTCAAAGAGATGGTTTTAACAGAGATAGGGAGGTAGAGAGATGGGAAGATTTATGGAAGGAATTGAAGACCTCAGGACCTTGGTTGCAGAGTTATAATCACCAGCTATGGAACAATTGGGAGTCGTTTAGAATTCAACAAAGAAGGACCGAGTGATTTATTAAGAAAGGGAAAATACAGTACGAAAGTAAGCTTGCAGGGAACATAAAGACTGGCACAAAGAGTTTCTATAGGAACGTGAAGAGAAAGAGATTGATGAAGACAAATGTGGGTCCCCTATAGACAGAAACAGGAGAATGTATGTTAGGGGACAAAGAAGCAACTTTGATTCTGTCTTCACAAAAGACACAAATCAGATACCAGAAACATTGGAGAATGCAAGATTTAGTGATAGGGAAGAATTGAGGAAGATCAATATTAGTAGAGAAATGGTGCTGGGAAAATTGATGGGATTGAAGGCAGATAAATTCCCAAAGCTAGATAATCTACATCCCAGTGTACTTAGGGAAGAGGCTCTAGAAACAGTGGATGCATTGGTGGTCATCTACCAGGATTGTATAGACTCTGGAACAGTCCCTGCAGATTGGATGGTGTCAATGTTACTCCAATATTCAAAAAGGGAGGTAGGCAGAAAACAGTGAATTAGAGACCAGTAAGCCTAACATCGGAAGTACGGAAAATTCTCGAATCCATTGTCAGGGACTTTATAGCAGAGTATTTAGAAAGCAGTGGCAGGATCAGACAGAGTCAGCGTGCATTTATGAAGGTGAAATCACTATTGACAAATCTGTTGGGATTCTATGAAGACGTAATCAGTAGAGTTGACAAGGGGGAGCCTGTTGATGTGGTATATTTGGACTTTTAGAAAGTGTTTGACAAAGTCCCATGGAAGAGATTGTTGTGCATGATTATAAAGAGGAAGGAGTGTATAAGTGTAGATTTCTTTTCAAGTATAGGACACAGGAACGTGTGTGCAGCTATGCAGCTATTGTGATACTGTTGTGCGCTCTGGGCCAAGAGGGGGGACTGAAAGGGAAAGATTTCTTAGAAGTATAGTTTTCTCATAGATCTGTAGTAAGGGTAGTATAGGTAACAGTTAAAGGTAAGGATTAAAAGAGCACTTGCTTGCTGCTGCAGAGACAGGCAGTTAGTTGCAAGATCGTTCCCAAGGGAACAGGCCACAAGATGTTCCAGGCAGGAAACAAACCAGTCTGCAGATGTTAGTGGCAAGGGATCAGGGCTAGGCATGATGAGTAACTGCATGGTTAGTTTTGATAAACGTTTCAATGGCCAATACCTCCAGTGTGATAGTGTAGGAGTCACACACCACTGATAGTAAACTGTGTGGTGTTGTTACATTTACTGCTCATGCTAGATGTGGATAGTGATTAATAAAGTTTCAGGGTTGCGTAAACCTGTTTGTGTAACAGTATAAAAGAAATAGTTTCTTACCATTGTATTTGGAGAGAGTTCAAGCTCCTGAGTGAGTCTTAGACCCCCTCCCCCTGCATCTACCCCGGTGTTTTGCTTGAATAAAATTCTTAAGTGCTGCTTTACGTCACTGTGTCTGAGTCTCTGACTGCCTTTGCAGAGGTCACTCTTATAATTAAAGCACACGGGATTGGGGGAAGTGTATTGAGGTGGGTAGAAAATTGGTTGGCAGAGAGGACACAAAGAGTAGGAATTAATGGTCCTTTTCAAATTGGCAGGCAGTAACTAACGGGGTGCCACAGGGTTTGGTGTCGGGACCCCAGCTATTCACAATATATATTCATGATTTGGATGAGACAACAAAATGTAACATCTCAAAGTTTGCAGATGATACCAAGTTGGGTGGGAGGGTGAAATGTGACGAGGATGCAGAGATCCTTCAGCATGATCTGAACAGGTTGGGTGAGTGGGCAAATCAATGGCAGATGCAGTAGAATTTGGATAAATGTGAGGATATTCACTTTTGAAGCAAAAACAAGAAGACAGATTACTACCTGATAAAAACTGAAAGAATTGCAGCTGCTGTAAACCAGGAACAAAAACAGAGGTTGCTAGAAAAGATCAGCAGGTCTGGCAGCATGAGTGAAGAAAAAATCAGAGTTAACGTTTTGGGTCCAGCGACCCTTCCTCAAATCGTTCTGAGAATGGGTCACTGGACCCAAAACGTTAACTCTGATGTTTGCTTCACAGATGCTGCCAGACGTGCTGAACTTTTCCAGCAACTTCTGTTTTGGTTCCAGATTACTACCTGAATGGTCGTAAATTTGGAGAGGGGAGTGTGCAGTGGGACCTGGGTGTCCTTGTGCACCAGTTGCTGAAGGTAAGCATGCAGGTGCAGCAGGCGGTAATGAAGGCAAATGGTATGTTGGCCTTCATTGTGAGAGATTGAGTACAGGAGCAGGGATGTGTTGTTGCAGTTATACAGGGCCTTGGTGAGGCCACACCTGGAATATTGTGTGAAGTTTCGGTCTCCTTTTTTTGAGGAAGGATGCTCTTGCTCTCGAGGGAGTGCAGCAAAGGTTTACAAGGCTGATTCCAGGGATGGCAGGGTTGACATACAAGGAGAAATTGACTAGGTTAGGATTGTTTTGCTGGAGTTCAGATAAATGAGGGGGGTATCTCATTGAGACTTATAAAATTCTAACAGGCCTACACAGGGTAGATGCAGGGAGGATGGTCCTGAAGGTGGGTGTGTCCAGAACCAGGGGTCACAGTCTGAGGATTCAGGGTAGACCATTTAGGACGGAGATGAGGAGACACTGTTTCATCCAAAGAGTGGTTAGCCTGTCAAATTCATTACCACAGGAGGTAGTTGATGCCAAAACATTGAATGATAGCACTTGGGGAGAATGGGATCCAAGGTTATGGGGAGAAAGCAGGATTAGGCTGTTGAGTTGGACGATCAGCCATGATCTTGATGAATGGCGGAGCAGACTCGAAGGGCTGAATGGCCTCCTCCTGCTCCCATCTTCTATGTTTTATTGCAATGAAAGATGCTTGAGACCCTAGAATTAGAAGACTACAAATTTCTCAGAGGGTGTGGAGTTGGTGGATATTATAGAGAAATATGGATGATGATGGGATAGTGTAGGGGGATGGGCTTAGATTAGTTCACAGGTCGGCGCAACATTGAGGACCGAAGGGCCTGTTCTGCGCTGTATTGTTCTATGTCCTATGTTCTATGTTCTATGAAAGCAAGGATAAGGCTTTGCTTAACTGTGAGCTATTGAAGGTTAGTGAGCTCAGGAGTGATAGCTGAAGAGGACTTCCTGTGAGCAAGGACACGGGCAACAGAGTCTCAATTTAATGGAGATTTAATGTGGACAGTCAGCTAGGAATGGTTGAAACAGCTAAGACAAAAAAGTGAAGACAAGCATATAATCAGAAGGTGAGCTAAGGCGCAGGCAGAGTTGGGGTAGTCTTAGTGAAAGCATGGTTAGAAATTCACCTTGATGTCAAATATGATGCCAAGTTGTAGATAGTCTACTTCAGCTTTGGACAATTGCCAAAGGAGAAGGACAGAGTCAGTAGCAAGTGAGTAGAATTTGCCATGGAGACTGAAATCAAATAGTGTGACAATTAGAGACCATAAGATATAAAAGAAGTAGTAGGCCACTTGGCCTTTTGAGTCTGCTCCGTTATTCAATGTGATCATGGTTGATCTGATTATCCCTAACTCCACTTCCTTGCCATTTTCTCATAACACACAATTCCCTTACTGTTTAAAAATTTGTCTATCTCAGACCCAGGGGAAGAGCTGAGGGAGATAGTGCTGGGCGAAAACAAATATGGCATTATTGGATGATGTCACTGAGGAGCAGCATGTAGATTGAGAAATAGGATGGAGTTAAAAATGGGCTCTTGCGGGATTCAGAGGAAACTATGTGAGAATGGGAAAAGAAAGGGGATCATTGTGGATGATAGTCTGACCACAATGAGATAGATAGAAATGGAACCAAGTGACAGCAGCCTTCAGCAGGTGAATAACACTGGGGGAAAATTATGTATTCAACCATGGATACTAAGCCTTAATATTAAGTGGCAGGTGATGTGTTTTTCTTATTGTCAAAATGTGGGAAATCCTGACAAGGCCTTATTGCTTGACATTAATTATTATCTTTTTGATAAAGATTGCTTGCACATGAGATTACTTTAGTATTCACTTTGGAAACCATTAAGACTGTTAACTCTGAATGCAGATCTTTGATTTGCTTTATCATTGTCACATGTACCTAGGTACAGTGAAAAGTTTTGTTTTGTGTACAGTACAGGCAGATCATACCACACAAAACTCATAGGGTGATAGAATGTGGTGAGGAATGCAATGTTGTCGCTGCAGAGAAGGTGCACACACAGCATGATCAAAATTAGATTTGAAATTTGAAAGGTCCATTCAGAAATCTAATAATAGCTGGAAAGAAGCTGTTCGTGAACCTGTTGGCATGTGTGTTTAAGTTTTTGTATCTTCTGCCTGCCGGAAGAGATCAGAAGAGATTATAACCCAGGTGGGATGGGTCTTTGATGATGTTGTCTGCCTTTTCGAGGCAATGAGAAGTGTAGATGGAGTCAATGGATGGAAGATTGGCTTGCATGATGGACTGGGTTGTGTTCACAACTCTCTGTAGTTTGTTATGGTCCTGGGCTGAGAAGTTACCATACTAAACTGTGATCTATCCAGATAGAATACGTTCCCTGGTGCATCTATAAAAGTTGGTAATAGTCCTTCTGGACCTGCCAAATTTCCTTAGCCTCCTGAGGAAACAGAGACATTGTTGTGCCTTCTTGACTGTCACATCAACATGGATGGTCCAGGACAGATTGTTTGCGATCGTCACTCCTAGGAACATGATGCTCTCGACCATCTCCTGCTCAGCACCATTGATATAGATAGGAACGAGCCCTCCACCTTGTTTCCTGAAGTCAATGACCGGCTCTTTCATTTTTCTTACGTTGAGGAAGAGATTGTTATCTTTACACCATGCCGCCAAGCACTTTATCTCTTTCCTGTGTTCTGTCTTGTCATTGTTTGAGATCCAGCCTACAAAGATGGCATCATCAGAAAACTTATAGATGGAGTTAGGACAAAATTTAGCCACACAGTCATGACTGTACAGGGAGTATAGTAAGGGCCTGAGTACTCAGTCTGTGTGGGACACTGGTGTTGAAGATTGCCATGGAGGAGCCGCTGTTGCCTATCCCCTGATTGTGGTCTGTGGATTAGGAAGTCGAGGATCCAGTTGCAGAGGACAGAGAAGCGACCTAGGTCATGGACTTTGGGGATTAGTTTCATTGGAATTATAGTGTTGAAGGCAGATCTGTAGTCAATATGTAGAAGCCTGACGTGGGTTTCCTTGTTATCCAGATGTTCCAAAAATGAGTATAGGGCTACAGAGGTGGCATCTGCTGTGGACCTATTGTAGGCAAATTGCAAAGGGTCAAAGCAGGCTGGGAGGCCAGAGTTGATTTGAGCCATGACTAACCTCTTGAAGCATTTCAAGATGATGTTGGTCAGACCCACCAGGTGGTAGTCATTGGGGCACATTACATCGTTTTCTTTGGTACTGGCGTGATGGTGGACTTATTGCAGCAGGTGCGGACTTCAGATTGTGGTAAGGAGAGGTTAAACATGCCGGAGTATACTCCTGGTTTACACAGGATCTGAGCTTCTGACCGGGGACTCCATCTGGGCCAGTCATTTTCCATGGGTTCACTCCCAAAAAGGCTGATACGATGACTGAGGGGACAAGTGTGTCCGAGGCTGTCGGAGCAGGTTACACCATTCCATTGACCGTCCGTTCGAAACAAGGGTAAAATGCATTCAGCGCATCAGGGAGGGCTGTATTTTGTCTGCTATTCTGTTCTGCTTCATTTTTAGCCCAATATGTTGTGTAGGCCATGCCACAAAAAATGGGTTTCCGTGTGGTTAGTTTGGGTCTCCAGCTTAGTCCAGTATTGCCTCTTGGCGCCTCTGATAGTCTTATGGAGTTTTTTTATCTGGATATCCTGTAAAGGTCAGGGTCGTCTGACTTGAACCTGGTCTTCAATTGGCAGTGGATCTCCCAGTTCGTCCATAGTTTCCAGTCAGGGAGCATATGGATTGACTTTTTTGGCACATAGTCATCTATACCCTTGCTAATGAAGTTTGTAATGGTACTGACATACACATCTAGGCTGGCCACAGTCCTACAGAAGCTTTTCCACTGCCTCAGACCAGCACTGTACTACTTTCTGTACTGGGTCCTTATGTGTCAACTTGTACTTGCAAGCCTGGAGGAGGAACATGGTGCTGTGATCTGATTTTCTGGACTGCTTATGGGATATGGAGCAGTAGGCATCTTTGATGGTTGTGTAGCAATGGTCTAGGATGCTCAGCCTCCTGGTGGGACAGGGGATGTGTGGATGGTATTTTGGCAGCTCCCACTTGAGGTTGGCCTGGTTGAGGTCACTGGCTATGATGAACAAGGCCTCGGGGCAATCCGTCTTAAGTCCATTTGTAGTGATGTATATTTCATCAAGATCACTGTTCACTTCCAGATGGTGTGGTACATTGACTGCTGTCAGGGTAGTGGAGGTGTACTCTCGCAGCAGGTAGTAAAGTCGACACTTCACTGTCAGATATTCTGGGTCAGAAACCCGCCAGGGTTGCCACGTTGGAGCACCAGGAGGTGTTGATCAGGAGGCAGTGCCTCTTGCATTACCCGAGGATGCTGTGCGATCCACACAATATATGGAGAAACCTTTAGGTTGTAAGGCACAGTCAGCTGTAACAGGAGTGAGCTATGCCTCTATAAAACAGAGCACACAGTGGTCTCTCAGTGTCTCAGATCAGAGTCACAGATGTGTGGCAGTTCCTCTATGGGGGCGTTGGGTGATCCAACTGCATTTTTATAGCTCCATAATAGCAATTTACAGATTTATTGAATTCATTTTGACAATTTATTATGTTGGGATTTGGACTCACAACTCTGGATGTTGCTCATTCTGCATCAAAGGTGACAGAAGAAAGATTGCAAGAATGGAGATGTGGATTTGTTTCTCACTAATGATTCCCAGTCTACTTAGAACTATATATTTTATGTTCATTAACACCAACGCTCCTCTCTTTTAGGACCATTCTTTCAACATATTGACATTTGTATCAATAATGGTGCTGATCCTTGTTGTCTTCCACAGGAAAAGAGTCATTTTGGAATCAATATTAGCTCTTTCTACAGATACTGTCTTCAATGCCTTGCTGACATTGTGTACAATACTGGTCACTGTTCTCATGGAAGATGCTAGTGCATTAGAAGCAGTTTAGAGAAGGTTTACTAGACTCATACCTGGAATGAATGGATTGCCTTGTGAGGAAAGGCTGTACAGCCTGTATCCTCTGAAGTTTAGAAGAGTCAGAGGCAATTTAATTGAAACTTAAAACGCTGGTGAAAGTGGAAGTAACAGATCCTCGTGTGGGAGAGTCTAGACGGAGGGGTCATTGTTTAAAAATAAGGCTTTGCTGATTTAAGACAGATGAGGAAGCCTTTTACTCCCCGAGGGTTGTAAATCTTTAGAACCCCTTTCCTCAAAAGACAGTGGACACAGAATTTTTAAAATATTTTTAAGCCAGAGGTAGATAGGTTCTTCATTACCAAGGGAATGAAAGAATATTGGGAGTATGCAGAAACATAGAGTTGAGGGTAAAATCAGATCAGCCCATGATCTTATTGAATTGCAGAGCAGGCTTGAAGGACGAAGTGGCCTACTCCAGTTCCTTGTTCATATGTTCATACGCTGTCAGATGTGTAGAGTTTCTCCAGCATTTTGTGTTTTTATTTGCCCTTTTTATGTCAGTTTCAATCTTCAGAATAGAAGTGAACAGCCTCTGAACTTGTGTTTATACATGATGACATTAAGTCAGAGGCAGATCATGAATTTCTATGACCGCACACAAAGAAAGTTAACACTCATTGAGAGGTTTATGTAGCTGCTATTGTAAGGTGAATGGAGAGGTTGTCAAGGCAGGAGAACAACATGTTCTTGACCCTCTACAAAGTATGGATGTCAAGAAAGAATTCAACCTGATTAACAGTCTAAAACTAAACCAACACAAATACCATAAATGCTGAGTGTATAGGTCGAAACCATCTGCTCCTTTACTGTTCAAAAAGTTCCTCAGTCTGCATGGATTATACAAGTTTCAAAAGCATCATTGTTTTAAAAAAGTTGTGAAATACAGGATGACTATATGAATTAGTCATGCTTTGTGGAATCATTGAGCTTTATAAGTCACATGAAGAACACTATTTTTTAAAGTCTATTTTTTTGCCTGCTCAGGGATGCTGTTACATGTCTCTGGAGCAGGTGGGACTTGAACATGGGCCTCCTGGCTCAGGGGAAGGGATACTACCACTGCACCAGAAGAGCCCCCTAGAAATAAATAACAGCCCCTTATTCATACCTTGAAAAGAAACCAATATTAAATCTATGCTAGCGTTTACAGCTTGAATCCTGGTTATGATTTTTTTTGGCGTTTATTGTGCATTGTTAACATAATGGACAAAACTAAGTGGGTGGTGTGTGCACATTTTATCTCACGGCCGTGGGGATTGGCATAACCTGCAATAATTTCAAGGGAAACTTACTTTGGTACTGAAATTCAAGGCAGAGCTGTTGGTAAACATACAATCCCTACAGCGTGGAAAGTGGCCATTCAGCCCATTGAGTCTGCACTGACTCTCTGAATAGCATCCTACCCAAACCCAGCTCCACCCTTCCATCCCCACAATTACCATGGCTAACCCATACATCCCCAGGCTCTAGCATTGCCAATCCACCCAACCTGCACATCTTTGGACAGTGGGAGGAAACTGGAACACCTGGCCTGGCGGAAACCAAACAGATACAGGGCGAATATGCAAACTCCACACAGACAGTAATCTAAGGCTGGAATTAAACCCAGGTCTCTGGCCCTGTGAGGCAGCAGTGTTAGCCACTGTGCCACCCTTGACAGTAAAAGTGCTTGAAAGGCAGTCAGGATTTTAAAAGACTTTGAATCATACTAATAAACAAATAACTTTTACATCAATTGAACATGCACAATTTCTTTCTTTATTCTTTCAAAGGATGTGGGTGCACTGGCATTAATTGTGCTTGCCTAAACGCCTTTGAGAGCAATTAACAATTCAACCCCACTGCTGTGTGTCTGGAGTCACATGTAGGCCCAGACTGACTAAGGATGTCAGGTTTCTTTTGCTAAAGGGCATTAGTGAACCAGCTAGGTTTTGCAACAAAGTGGTACTTTTGTGTTCACTGTTAGTGAATCTATCTTCATATTCCAGAATTATTCATTGGAATTTAAAGTCCATCAGCTGCCTTGGAGGGATTTGAACCCCTGTTCCCCAGAGAAATAGCGTGGGCCTCTGAAGAAGGGTCCCAACCCAAAACGTCAACTTTCCTGCTCCTTTGAAGTTGCCTGGCGTGCTGTTGTTCCTCCAGCTCCACACTGTGTTATCTTTGACTCCAGCATCAGCAGTTCTTACTATCTCTGGGCCTCTGGATTACTCGTTCAGTGACAGTTCATTCGAAGGCAGTAATATGAGTTTTTGTACAGTTCAGCGTTTGAAAATATCTAAGCTTTGAAGGTTCACTTATACACCATGATTCACAGTATTTAGAAGAAGAATCAAAGAGCACACAGTCATGGATTGTGAAGTCAGTCATGGCAAACTATTGTAATACAGGCATTCTGTAGCCAATATTGAGTGATAGTTAAAATTAATATGCATATTTAGATCAGCTACATAGGGGACATTTGCCTAACAAAAGGCACATTAGCATCTCATTAACTCCTTTGAAAACACAGATTCTATGATACTGCATGTCCATTTTACCAGGTAAGTATATCTCTTCTCACTATTTAATTTGATATGTATGTCCTGTTAAGGACACAGAGACACTTCAGGCACTCACAGTCTGTCCCATAAACACCAAGGACTATCTGCACATGCTCGTGTTGATTAAATACTTGGAAGAGATAAGGCAACTGTGACTAAACAAATGAAATGGATGTCAGTAGTTGACCATCTTTTGAGGAACAAATATGAAGTATCTATTACAGGATTCAAGGCACTTGGAAAGCTAAATTTTTCACAGGAGACATATTGCAGTTTTAATTGTCAATAATGTATTGATTTAATCTTCTATTTAATCATTCTAGCATAAATCAGAACCTTTGAATGTCAGAAGAATTTATTGCCATGCCTCAAAAGCAGCACTAATATTTTGTTATCCCAGTACTGACAAATCCACCTTGAGCAGTTGAAAAATGGGGGTGGAAAATTCTAATTTCTCAACAACCCATCATTTTGACCACCTTGGGAAACTTGGTCAGTGGCAATTTGACACTCAAAGGTTCAATGGTTCAGTTCTGCCTCAATTCTGAAATTCTGGAGATGTTGGACTGCATTTTCAATACTGAGCTGGAGAGCTCAAGTTAGGAAATGTCCTGACTTTCCAGACCTGCATGGATATAAAGTACCCCAGTGTATGCGATTATTGCATTGGGGTGGAGGCTGCGAGTGGTGGTGGCTGCAGGATAAAGTTGGCCCATTTGGAAGCAGATCAAAGGCAACATGGCCGAGGGTGAGTTGTTTAAAAGCCCTGGTTCTTTGAGACATCATTCCAGTTGACTTAGAAACTGTTAGCTGTCTAGCTGTCACCCTACACAGCAACACAACAACAGGCAAGACTCCTCAATTCCACCTTATGCCCCATTATGGCTCCCCCCCAATAGGCATATGCCACCACTATTGCTGTTCTTTCATTATTCTCCAAAGGAAGACCTCAGGAACCATGTAATGAGAGGGAACTGTCAGGAAGGGGAAATGGAACTGGCAGACAATGCAGGAATCCCCTGTGGCCGTTCCCCTCAATAATAAGTATGCCGCTTTGGATACTGTTGGGACGGACAACCTTCCGGGGGAAGCCATAGAGGCTAGGACTCTGGCACTGAGCCTGGCTCTGTGGCTCAGAAGGGAATGGGGGAGAATAAGAGAGCGATAGTGATAGGTGATTCAATGGTTAAAGGAACAGACGGGAGATTCAGTGGTCACGAATGAGACTCCCGGATGGTATGTTGCCTTCAGGGTGCCATGGTCAGGGATGTCTCAGATCGAGTCTACAGGATTCTTAAGGGGGAAGGTGGGCAGCTGGAAGTCATTGTATACATCAGTACCAATGATGTAACTAGGAAAAGGGATGAGGACTTGAAAAGTGAAGATAGGAAGTTAGGTTAGAAGCTATAAGGCAGGACGAGCTGAGTTGTAATTTCAGGATTACTACCTGTGCCATGGGCTAGTGAGGCCAGGAACAGAGAGTGAGTGCAGCTGAACACGTGGCTACAGAGCTGGTATAGGAGGGAGGGCTTCGGATATGTGGATCATTGAGACACCTTCTGGGGAAGATAGGATGTGTACAAGAAGGATGGGTTGCACCTGAACTGGAGGGACACCAATATCCTGGGCGAGAAGTTTGCTAGAGCTCTTTTGGTGTGTTTAAACTAGTTTGGCAGGGGAATGGGAACCGGAGCTACAGATCAGAGGATGGCGTAGCTGGTGTACAGGCAGATACAGCATGCAGAGAGACTGTGAGGAAGGATAGGCAGTTGATAGGGCAAAGTTGCAGTCAGTGTGATAGGTTGAAGTGTGTCTATTTTAACGCAAGAAGTGTCAGGAATACGGAGATGAACTTAGAGCATGGGTCAGTACATGGAACTACGACGTAGTGACTAATACGGAGACTTGGATAACACAGGGACAGGAATGATTGTTGGACGTTCTGGGGTTTAGATGTTTCAAAAGAAATAGGAAGGGAGGTAAAAGAAGGTGGGGGAGTGGCATTGCTAATCAAGGATGGTATTGCAGCTGCAGAAAGGGAGGTCGTCGAGGAGGGTTTGTCTACTGAGTCAGTATGGGTGGAAGTCAGAAACAGGAAAGAAGCAGTCGCTTTATTGGGGGTTTTCTATAGACCCCTCCAATAGCAACAGAGACACTGAGGAACAGATTTGGAGGCAGATTTTGAATAAGTGCAGAAGTAATAGGGTTGTTGTCATGGATGATTTCAACTTCCCCAATATAGATTGGAACCTCCTTAGTGCAAATAGTTTGGATGGAGCATATTTGGATAGAGCACTTTTCACTGTATTTGTAATAAATACACCTTGACAATAAATAAATCAAATCAAAAAGTTGATTTGCAGGTGCGGCAGATAATTAAGGCAGCAATGGACTTTTGTCCTTCATTACTAGAGGGAAGGAGTTTAAAAACAATGAGGTTATGCTGCAACTGTATGGGGTGTTGGTGAGGCCATACTTGGAGTATTGTATACAGGTTTGGTCTCCTTACTTGAGAAAGGATGTACCGGCACTGGGAAGGGTGCAGAAGAGGTTCACTAAGTTGATTCTGTAGTTGAGACGGTTGCCTTAAGCGGAAAGATTGAGTAGACTGGGACTATATTCATTGGAATTCAGAAGAATGAGAGGGGGTGTTATAGAAACATATAAAATTATGAAGGGAATAGATAAGATAGAAACAGGGAGTTTTTTCCACTGGCGGGTGAAACGAGAACTAAACAGCCTAAATTAAGAGGGAATGGATTTAGGACTGAGCTGAGGAGGAACTTCTTCACCCAAAGGGTTGTGAATCTGTGGAATTCCCTGCCCAGGGAAGCAGTTGAGGCTGCATCATTGAATGTTTTTCAGGCAAAGACAGATAGATTTTTGAACAGTAAAGGAATTAGGGTTATGGTGAGTGTGTGGGTAAATGGAGCTGAGTCCATGAGATAATCAGCCATGATCTTATTGAATGGCGGAGTAGGCTCAATGAGGTAGATGGCCTACTCCCGCTCGTATTTCTTATGTTCCTATGTAACTCAAATTAAATCAAATCATTCCATATATGCACTACTCTCAGTGTGAACAGAGTTGCACTTCAGGTCCCTTTTAAATCCTTCCCCTCTCACCTTAAATCTATGCCCTCTAGTTTTGAACTCCCCTACCCCAGGGAAAAGACCTTTGCAATTCACCTTATCTAAGCCCTTCATGATTTTACAAACCTCTACAAGGTCAACCCTCAACCTCCTATGATCCAGGGAAAAAGGTCCCAGCCATTTTTTCTAACCTACACCAGATGGTCTGTCAATTGTAACAACTTTTGTTTAAAAAGTGTTTTTAAAATCTCACTGAGGGCCCTAATCTCCTTTTTAATGTTTGCAGCATAAGATGCATTTTTAAAAATCAGTTTGCGATATTTAACAGACATTATTCTTTCATCAAGAATATTTACATCTCCTCCATTAATTTGAGGCTGCTACACTGCAGGTCAGGGTCCTGGAAACAGCAAAAATGTCAACACTACGTTCAGGTGTTCTGCTGACTTTGGGGTTTCCATCTGCGTGATTCCTGCTGTGTCCCCTTCTCCATGCCAGCAACAGTAAGAAATAGCCTTGGGAATTTTGCATTTGGGTACCAACTGCCTTTTTTTCCTCAGATGTTCACAGAATCATCCTTACTATCTGAAAATAGATCCCTTTGAAGAGTGATCATAAAATTGGCCAGTTTAGTTTAAATGCTCAGCTATATTTGATTGACGCTGTGTTAGATTGACTGTTTTATGAGATCCTAATGAGCAATATTTTTCAAATGTGGTGAAATGGATGATTGTTTCTTTCATGAGAATTTTCTAGCGTTTTAGTTCCTGACTCTACCATGATAACCTGACCCTTTCTTGCTATAGACTAGAATGTAAATGTTATTGAACACAGTCCAGGTCCATTCTTTTAGTGACAGCTATATTTCATAGTGCTTAAAACTCACACACTGATTACTGTCTCCCTATATTTGGGCAACCAATCAATCCTTATTAATGTATCCATCACCTCTTCCCTCATTCCATTTTGTCTCAGGCATTCCTTCAGACCTTATTAGGTGACAAATCAGTGTCCTCTTCACAGCTTGCTTTTCAGCATGTCTTTGTGTTCTCTGGCTACAATACACGCCTTTCCTTCATCCACATCAGCATAGATTGCAAACACTTCAGGTTCTAGCGTGAATTGCTGATGATCCATTAGTTAACAGTTAGCCAACCCAAAAATGTTCATTTATTCCTGAGTGATAACTTGGTGATTGTGCAGTGTTCCCAAATTTGTGAAATATACAGATGGCTGATTTAGCTCATTAAGAGTTATGGGGTAGCAATATATCTTGGTCAATAGTGCAAAGCAAGCTATTGGATCAGCTGATCCAGTACTGACCATTCTACACCAATGTGTTAGATGAATATTTACCCTATGATTAGATAAAGTGGCTATATTGTATTGACACACTGTTTACTTTTTCTTGCTACAAGGGCAGTGCCTCTAAATGAACAAAAGCGCAGATCTATGAGTATCATATGTTCGTGATCCCTGGTGGCAGTGGCATCAAAACAGTGTTTGTCCTGAAAATAAATGTTAAACTCTTAGCAGACACCTAACAGTGAGTCTTTACTTATCAGTTAAAATTCTCCATGGTGATTCTCTGCATGGAGAATTCTGATTTCCCAAATGACACATGCATGACAGCTTTATTACTGTGGTATAATGTTCAAAAGGTTGAGGCCTCCATTAGCCAGTCAGAGAATTCCGTTAGCAAGATTGAATTAGTAATTAATTAAGGAAAAATGAAGCAAAAAGTTGGTCCTTGCTCTTATTGTGAATGTTCAAGCAACCAGTGAGAAAGTGGTGTAGGCTGAGACTGAGGGGAGTTGCCCGTCTTTTTTCTTGGTAATGATTTATACAAGGTATTGAATTTACATACTGTTCCCCGAGACTTCATGAACTGTGCTCAAAGTGGTGAGGAAAAATATGGGATTCATAAATGAAAAGTAACAGCAGAAAATTTAAAGGATAATAGTGTGCGCCTCTCATTGCCCACAATTAGTCGATGAAATTAAATGTATATAACGTACTTGATGGCAACAGGTGGGGGAGAAACTTTAAAATTTTGCTTTGTGACACAAAATACTGATCAAAGCAGCCAACCATATTGTGACAAATACGCATTTACATCCAAGACTTCCATTCTCAAAACTTTCACAAGCATTTTCAATGTTAAATGATGATATGAAAATACAAAGGTGGTAACTGATAGAAAATTCTAACTTTCAGGCTGAGCTCTTTAAGCTGAGAACTGGAATCATTATCCCACACTTTGATAAATAGATACTTCAAAGGACCTCTCATTTGTCACATTCTATGCTTTTACTTCTTTTATTTGTTCTTAAATCCCGAGCATGAGTTTAAAAGAAGGATTTTGCGAAGTGCAATAACTATTTCAGTGTGGGCAAACAATATCTATTGTGTACAAGGAATGTCAATGAAGTAAGTGACCTGTTTTAAAGCTGACCCTTCACTTGATTAGATCTCAGGCATTAGCAATGAACATTTTGATGGGGAAAGAAAGTAAAATAGTCCTGGGTTGTCTCAATGTGAAAAAGATACATTGAAGGAAACTGAGGACTGTTGTACCAAAGATTAGAGAAGAGACAATTTAAAGCACCGTGTAATAATCATTAATTTGACTTCTCTGCTGGTAAGAAGTACAATTAACAGTGAAATAACATTTTATGGCAACATTATTGTAACCACTTACTTAACTTCACTCGTTTTCCATGATAGATAGTGGCAAATACCTTTGTTCTCTTTCCTTCTTTATTGTATCCTTCGTTATCCCCTTAAGATATTAGTAGCTTGAAATTATTTCGTCCTTTTTTTAAAGCAATTCAGACCTGCCAGTCGGCTGTGTAGGAGATGGGAATTTAGTGCTCCCACCTCATTACCATGACTGTGGTGTTGGACTGAGCATCTGCATAATTGATGAAATGCTAAAGGTATTAATAATGGAGGTGGGTGAGAGGAAAATTGCCACAGTTCTGAGGGAAAACAGAAAATGCTCAAGAACTATCCTCAAAACATAATGGGAACAGATGACCATGGATGTCAATTCTCAATGTCTTAGCTTGAGACCTGCCATGGAAAATCTAATGGCTTCCTGCAGGTTGTGAAGATTCAGTAAATCAATCTTACAATATCTCACAGGACGCCCAGTGATATTATTGCTATGCTATTAATCCAGAGACCCAATTATTGTATTGGGGTCATGGGCTCGAATCTTGTCACGGCAAATGGTGAAATTTGACTTTAAAAAAATTTGGATTTAAGAACCCAATGACACCCATGAAACCATTGCTGATTGTTGTAAAAGCCCATCTGGTTCACTAATGTCCTATAAGGTAGGAAACTGCTACCCATACCTGGCCTAGCTTACATGCGACTCCTGACCCACAACAATGTGACATCATAGAATCCGTACAGTGTGGAAACAGGCCCCTTGGCCCAACAAGTTCACACTGACCCTTGGAGCATCCCACCCAGAACCATCCCCTTATAACCCACCTAAGCTACACATCCCTGAACACTACGGGCTATTTTGCATGGCCAATCCACCTTACCTGCGCATCTTTGGACTGGGAGAGGAAACCAGAGTACCCAGAGGAAACCCATGCAGACACAGGGAGAACATGCAAACTCTGCACAGGCAGTCACCTGATGATGGAATAGAACCCAGGTCCCTGGTCCTCTGAGGTAGCAGTGCTAACCACTGAGCCACTGTGCCACCCTCAATTGACATAATTGGAATCACACAACCTATGATGTCAAATCAAAGTGGTGCATAACGTCCTGGTACACCTCTTTTGCATCATCTTCAAAGCTCACATCCTTTAGAGAGTGTATTGACCACAACTGCATGCAGTACTCCAAATGTGACCTAACTAAAGTCTTATTCAGCTGCAGAATGACTGGCTAATTTTCACGCTCAATGTCCTGACCAATGAAGGCAAGCATGTAAGATTGTATCCTAAGAGACAGAATCAATGCTCCTAAGGATCCCATCATTTACTGTGTGCTTTCCTCTTCTATTTGACCTCCAAAATTCATCACCTCACACTTGTCTGGGTTAAACTCCATCTGACATTTTACCACCCAGCTTTCCATCTCATCTATATCCTGCTGTATCCTTTGACAATTTTCCTCACTACCCACAACTCCACTGATTTTCGTGTCATCTGAAAACTTTTCAGACCACCTACATTTTCATCCAAATCATTTACATATATTACAAACAACAGAGGTCCCTGCACTTATCCTTGTGGAAGATGACTGGTACAGACTGCCATTCAGTAAAATACTTGTCTACAACCATCATTTGTCTTCTAAGACAAAGTTAATTTTTTAATCCAATTTACCAACTCAATGTGGATCCCATATGACTAAATTTTCTGGACCAGCCTACCATGAGGGGCCTTGTCAAATGCTTTAGTAAAATCCATGTAGACTATATCTCACTCACTATATCGCACTCCCCTCAGTCATTACTTTCATTTTATCACTTGCACAAAAGACTCAGTCAGATTTGTGAGACAAAGCAGCCCCTCCTGTAAAATCTCAAATAATTCCATTCATTTCCAAATATGAGTAAATCCTGTCCTTGAGAATCTTCTCCAATAATTCCTCTACCACTGGTTTAAGGCTCAATGGCCTATAATTTCCTGGATTGTCCCTATTAGTTTCCTTAACCAAATGAAGAATGGGCAGCACGGTGGCTCACAGCGCCAGGGACCCCGGTTCGATTCCAGCATCGGATGTCTGTCTGTGTGGAGTTTGCACATTCTCCCCGTGTCTGTGTGGGTTTCCTCCGGGTGCTCCAGTTTCCTCCCACAGTCCAAAGATGTGCAGGTTAGGTGCTTCCTTTACATTCCTCAAGGGTGTTAGTCAGATTTCAGTTCCCTAAACCTTACAAATGCTTCCTTTTCCTTTTAGGTGAATTGGCCATGCTAAATTGCCTGTAGTGTTTAGGGAGTGTGGGTTAGGTGGGTTGTTGGTGGGTGTGGGTCTGGGTGGGTTGCTCTGAGGTTCAGTGTGGACTTGTTGGGCCGAAGGGCCTGTTTCCACACTGTAGGGATTCTATGAAGAACTTTGGCTATTCTTCAGTCTTCTGGGACCTCATCTGTGGCTAAAGAGGATACAAAGATCACTGCCAAGACCCAACAACCTTGCACTCTTTCCCTCATTGGTAGGCAGATCCTATTAGCCCTGGACACTTACCTACCTTAAAGATTTTCAAGACACCATCTCCTCCTTCTTAATATCAAGATGCCGTAGAATATCAACAAAGCCATCTCTAATCTTACCATCATTCATGTCCTTCCCTTTGGTGAATACCAATGTGAAACACTCATTAAGGACATTACTCAGTTCCTCTGGCTCCACGCATTAATTCCCCATTTTATCCTTGGGTTGACGTACTCTTTCCTTTGCTACCCTCTTGCACCTAATATATGTATAAAATGCTTTGGGATTCTCCTTAATCCTCCCTGAAAATGACATTTAATGGCCGTTTTTAGCTGTCCTAATTCCCATTTTAAGTTTTTCCTGCTTACTTTACATTCCTCAAGGGTGTTAGTCAGATTTCAGTTCCCTAAACCTTACAAATGCTTCCTTTTCCTTTTTGGTTAAACCTCTTGTCATCTAGGATTCTTGAATCTTGCCATCCTTATCTTTCATCCTCACAGGAACATGTTGGGCCTGAACCCTGATCAACTGGCCTTTAAAAGGCTCCCACATTGTCTGAAATGAGTTTACCCTCAAATAGCTGCCCCCAATCTAATTTCTCCAACTCCTGCCTAATACTGTTGTAATTAGTCTTCCCCGAATTTTGCATGTTTACCTGAGGACCAGTCTTACCCCATTCTACATTTATTTTCAGATTATAAGGAAGAGGGAAGATTTGCTTTGTTTGCTAGTTCACCTCAGGGGAAAAATGCAGATGTGCACCACTGCAGAGGACTCAATTGAGGATCTCAGTTGAGGAGCAAATAGGAGAGAGCTGACAGACGTGTGCACCAACCTGCTAAGTTCATCAGCAGGATGCCTCCAATGAAGGAGCATGGAGCAATCAAGCTGCAAGCTGGTAGAGGGTTTCCCACTAAACTTGCCTGCTGTGCAGCCTCTGCTCCAATTCTCCATCCTCTGCAGACCCAGAGGCTATTGCAGTCCCCTACTTGTTGCCGTCTGTGTGTGGTCAGGTCACTCAATCCTCCACTGTGAAGATGTAACATGTCTCTTAAACAAATCCAGGACCTCACCCTAACACCTCTTAAAACTCTTTTTATAACTTCCAGTTAGTTTTCAATAGCAGGGTTTCTTTAAAATGACCTCACATGCACATGCTAGACGTTTAATTAATCTTAAGCAGAAGAAAGGTGTAATTTTGAAGAATAGTATATTGCCTATTATTTAATAACTGGTTAATTTACTGTTGAAATGAATGATATTTTCTAGTGAGACACCTTTGTTTCCCACATTGAGGCAAGGATATATGGGCATTGAAGATAGACATGAGGTTGATCCCATTGATGGAGGAGTTGGCTTACCAAGAATGGCTTAAATGGTTAGGCCTTTAATCATTAGAGTTTAGAAGGAGGAGGGGTTGATTTTACTGAAACATTCAAGATTCTGAAGGGCCTTGACAAGGTAGATGTTAAGAAGATGTTTCATTAGTGGGGGAGTCTTGAACTTGGAGACATCATCACAGAATAAGGGGGCTCTCTTTTAAAACTGAGATGCGAAGGAAAATCTTCTCCCAGAGGATGGTGAATGTCTGGAATTCCCTAAACCAGAGAGTTGTAGAAGCTAGATCACTAAAAATATTTAAAGAGTGCAGGGTGTATAGATTTTTGAAATTTCGGGGAGTTGAGGGCAACAATGAGCCAGCATGAAGGAAGAGTTGAGATCTGAGGGAGATCAGGCATAATGTTGAATGACAGGACAGGTGTGAGGAGTGAGTGGCCAACTACTTTTCTTACTCTTTATGTTCTTACTAGGCTCAACTCAAGACTAAGTACAGATTAATATTTTAGACGCATACTATTATCACAAAGAATAATCAGTAAAGCACTGCTAGGACATTGGAGAGCTCATGGAGAAAAGTCATAGTTTCTCCAAGGAGCAATCCTTTAGTCACTAACAGTCCCCATTACAACTAGTCACCCTCCCAGCCTGATTGTTAGCAACTCCTTTGTCTGTCCAACTGTCTTTCTCTCTCTTTGGGTTCTATCCTACCCCACCCACCTCCCTATTTTCTGCATATAAACTGACGTTTTCCCAGCCACCATCAGTTCTGAGGAAGGATCACCGGACCCGAAATGTTAACTCTGTTTTCTCCTCCACAGATGCTGCCAGACCTGCTGAGTGTTTCCAGCAGCTTTGATTTTGTTCCTTTATATCCTGATTGGCAGAACTTACCATGATGCAGGTTAAACCCTTCGGGTCTTAACTGTCTTATCCAATAACACTTGCAGCATTATCATGCAATATAAGCAGAAATTTACCATAACTCCTTCAGTTGTCCCTGAGGACCTTTTAAATCTTTCCCCTCTCACCTTAAAAAATGCCCATAGTTTTGAATTCCTCCACCCTAGGGAAAAGACCTTTGCTGTTCACCTTATCTATGCCTCTCATGATTTTATAAACTTCCATAAAGTGACCACTCAACCTCCTAAGCTCTAGTGAAAGAAGTCCCAATATAACCAGCCACTCCTTATAACTCAAACCCTCCAGTCCTGGCAACATCTGAACACGCTCCAATTTAATGATTGTCCAAGTTCTGATTTCTTTCTACCCTGCTTTATTTTGGGTACATAGTTTCCTTGTTCTTGCTCAGTGGTTGGACTAATGGCTACTCTTGAGAAATAGTATTCAATCAAAACTAGAAGTTTAGCAATAATAAGTCAAGTAAACCTCCCTTCAATTTTTATCTTCAACAAGGAATTATTTGTTTTCTGCATTCTTTCTGCCAAGATAATGTAGCTTTGAAACGGTTTAAAAAAAAGACAACATTAAGAAAAGCTTGCATTACAAAATATTTTACTTGGTTAGTCACCAGGACGGGCTAGATTGTTTAGGAGTAAAGGTACAGTGTGTTAAAATACTTACAAAACATTTCCTTCTTCCCTATTCAATCAAGAACACTCCCTGCTGATTTTCAAAAATTCATTCACAGAATGAGCACATTGCTGGATAGGCCAGCATTTATTGCCCAGAGGCAATAAATGGTTAAGAGTCAACCATATTGTTGTGGGTCTGGAGTCTCATGATGGCCAGACCAGGTAAGGATGGCAGTTTTCTTCCCTAGAGGACAGAGAACCAGATAGGTTTTTCCCAACAACTTTTGGCAATAGATTCATGGTCACCTTCAGACCCCTAATTCCAAATTTCTTTTTTATTGAATTCAAATTCCACCATCTGCTGTGGCAGGATTCAAACCAGATCCACAGAACATTATCTTGGTCTCTGGATTAACAGTTCAGCAGTAATCCCACTAGCCCAACACCTCCCCCATTTTCTCTAATATGTGCATCTTCGTAAGATCATAAGACAAAGGAGTAGAAGTAGACTGTTCAGCCCATCGAGTCTGCTCACAATTCAGTGAGATCATGGCAGATCTGATGATCCTCAACTCCACTTTCCTGCCTTATATCCATAAGCCTCAATTCCCTTACTGATTAAAAATCTCTCTATCTTAGGCTTGAATAAAATTCTTAAATTAACTTACTTGTAAGCTGCCTGTACTGATTCTTGTACCTTTCTGTTTCAAGGGTGTTCTCTAAATGGACCCAACTTATATGAGTCATGGAACAGAGGCTCAATATACACATCACAACAGCAGTGGCTGCTCATGTTGTATCAGAGTTTATTGAAAGACAGATCTTTATTCTCTTCTGAAGGCTTGAACTTGTTTCACATCTCAGACAAGCTGTTTTCTCTTCTGTTAACCATAACCCACTCCAAGTCACCAACACCCCTGTGTTCCTCCAATTCTGGCCCTCTGCACATATGGCCTATTTTTGTCTGTCTATTTTGTGCCTTTATTGCTCTGTCGAAAGCGTTGTGCTGAAACCCATGAGTGTCTTATTTTAAAGGTCCTATATAAATGTAAGTTGTTATTTAAAATTAATGCTTATGGATCTTTATACACAGAAATTTCACACAGATGAATTAATATGTTCACAATCAATATCACACCCTGTCATTTCAAGTGACTTACACATTATCTGATTCTCTGTAGTTGTTCATTTGTATGAAATTTCTCTGCTCATAAAGTTCCATAAGCATTTATTTTAATAATAATAACTTACATTTAAATAGTAGGATTAAAATAAGACACTTATGGGTTTCAGGACAGAGTTTTCGACAGAGTGCAAAAGACGCAAAGTAGATGCATTGCTAAAAGAGTTTAACCATTAGACTAATAATCAGTTGGAGATCATTTGGCTGGAAGGCTGGTTGACAATACAGAATGATGCTAATGGAATAAAGCTCAATTCCTGCGTCAGCTGAGGTTACAATGAGGTTCCTCTTTCTCAACCACTCCTCTTGCCTAAGGCATGGCGACCCTCAGGCTAAGCCACCACAAGACATCTCTCTCTCTAATGGCGTAGAGATGGATGAACACAGCAGGGCAATCAGCATCAGAGGAGCAGGAAGGCTTATCTCTCTCTCTAATGGTACTGCTTATGGATACAATAGCCCTCACTGAAATTTTGCTTTAAAAATTTTCTTTGAAGAATTCCTTTGTTGATTACCAAGAGGAAGAGTATCAGTTCTGGCTTCTACCTTGTTTATGGTTTTATAGGACTGGGCCTGCATTAGTTACAACATTAAAGTTCACGGAATGATTAATTGCAGGGAAACAAATCCAATATTGTGACGTGTTAATTTAGTACACCAGCCTCTTCTACAATCCAAAGGGCTAATTGTTAATGAATTAAGGGTGGATTAACCTGGAATTTGTATTGTGCACTCAAGTTATTGTAACATTCAGGAGAGAAGATGCCTTTACCCTGCAGCCTTCATTAAATTTGAATGCAAGTCTGTGAGGTGAAAGAATAGCATGGAGCTCAGCAGAACTCAGGAAAATAAATCTTTGTAAAGTGAAACATGTTTCATTTTGTGCCCCATTCCATTAAACGTTTTGTATTGAAATGGCAACAGTATTTAATAAAAAACTGGACACAAATCACAAGAGGCCTTTAATATTTGAAACATGCTTGAAATTTGAGCCAGGAGCCTCTTTGGACTTAGACCTCTGATAATCACCTAGCAGTGAGACTTTAAAGAAAAATGGTTTCATTTACTTTCATGCAATATTTAAAACAGATAATCTCGCCTTGTGTAGGTATAAATTCAGATACATACTCATTCCCCAGCTAAAAATGTTCAAACTGAAGTAAACTTCTCTCTATTAAGAAATGCTCAAGATGCATAGTGAGTTAATGAGTCAGAATCTCCTTTACATTTCCACAAGTTTCAGGTTTTCAATATTTATGTTTTATCTTCACAGAAAAAAAATGACACGTTTACAGGCACATTGTTCACGAACTCAAGAAGTCCTGAAGTATGTTACAGCCAACATGTTACTATTTGTAAAGTGTAGTCACTGTTTTATGCACAACAAACAAGTCATTTACATCAAAAGACCAGAAGCAGCATTTAGATAAGTTGGTGATTGATCGGTTGAGTGATGATGAATGCTGAGTGGAACACTCTCTCCCTGCTCTTGTAACAGTGTCATCCTTACATCAACCTGAACAATCCTCAGCCTAATGTCATCCTTGAAGCACATCTCTGACAATGCAGCACTCCCTTAAAACTGCGGTGATGTGTCAACCTTGAATTAATCATCAAATTAATTCCTAAATTTTTTGCCAAATGTGAATGCTCCTATAGAAATGTATTTCTAAACACACCCTTCACCCCTCACTGACTCTACTCTAACACCACGCATTCCTCCTCCTCTGCCCCTTCCAAAATGTCCCCAAGATAGCTATTGCTCAATTGTGAGGCAAATTAATTGTTGACAGTTCTTTTGGCTGTAGAGATGCTGGCTCATTCGAAGGGTGGCCATAGAGGTGTGGGAGCGGGTGGGAGGGGGGTTCCTGGGTCATGAAGCAGGTTGTGCCCTTAATTGGCTATATTCATGGTTCTACTGGCTCTTGATGGGTGTCTGAGCAGCCCAATGTACCACTGATGGCAATAAACCATGTCAGATGTTGGGCCCACCTCCAGAGGACATATCTCACTATTTAAATGGAGAAAAACTGCAGAAAGCTACAACACAAAGGGACTTGGGGGTACTTGTGCATTAAAGACAGAGAGCCAGCACATAGGTGCAGCAGGTAATCAGGAAGGCTCATGGAATGTCGGCCCTTATTTCAAGAGGGTTGGAGTATAAGAGTAGGGAGGCCTTACTGCAACTCTACAAGGTGCTGGTGAGACCGCACCTGGAGTAAGTTAAGCAGTTTTGGTCCCCTTATTTAAGATATTATTTCACTCAAGGCAGTTCAGAGAAGATTCAATATGATGGTCCCCAGTATGGAGGGATTATCTTATGAGCAAAGATTAAACAGATTCCAACTTGACTCAGTAGAATTTAGAAGAATGAGAGGTAATGTCATTGAAACATATAGGATTATTAAGAGCTTGACAGGGTAAATTCTGAGAGAATGGAAGTGTCCTGGACCAGAAGGCATGGTCTCAGAATGAAGAAGCACCAATTTAAGACTGAAATGAGGAGGAATTTCTTCTCTCAGAGGGTTGAGTCTTTGAAACTCCTTGCCACAGAGAGATGTGGGTGCAGAGTTCTTCTTTTCAATTTAAGGCTGAGATAATTTCCAGTAGGGGAATTGAGGGTTATAGGGAAAGGGCAGGAAAATAGATGTGAAGAGCAGCCACGATCCCATTGAATGACGGAGCAGGTTCGAGGGACCACATGACCAACTCCTCTTCCTATTTCTTATGGTTGTTTTACTATTTCGCCTATTCCCCCACCTCTTTCCCCGAGGGGTATGGATTGTTCAGCCCTTAGCTTTGGCTTTCAGATGAAGGATTAAACTCAGACCCCACATGTTTTTGACGAGTGGATGTAAAAGATCAAGGGCATTTTTTCAAAAAAGAGCCAGATTTTTTATTTTCTGAAGAAGGGTCTAGGCCTGAAACGTCAGCTTTCCTGCTCCTCTGATGCTGCTTGGCCTGCGGTGTTCATCTACCTCTACACCCTGTTATCTCAGATTCTCCAGCATCTGCAGTTCCTACTATCTCTTTTTTACTGTTGTCCCTCAACCAACATCAAGGATTATGCTGTCTTTGTCACATTGTGTTTGTGAGAAATTGCTATGTGCAAATTGACTGTTGTGATTCCTATATTAACACAATTTCAAAAACAAATTCATTGGTTATACAGTGCTTTAGGAACGCCTGGTGTCAAGAAACTATTTAAATGCACGTATTTCTTGCTCTCAACTTTATGTTTAAATTGCTGGAAATTATTTATGTGTAGAATGCTACACTTTCCAATACATTCACTCAGGTGAATTTATTTGAAAATCTGGACTGCCAATAACGTCATCAGTGCAAGTAGGAATGACTTGGGATGCTATGGCATTAGGGGGTTGTCAGTTCTAAGAAAACTCCCATTTGTTAATCAAAAACGAACTGTTGAGCTCAAATTTCTCTGCAGGCTCAGAGTTGGAACAGTAAGAAAAAGGCTGCTTACCTCAGATTTTCTTTCAGTTTATCTTTCAAGGAGGGTTCAGTTTTCTTTGACCATTGTGCCACCACTTCCAAATGCTCCTCATTCATAACCTGCCTCTCCACATGGTAGTTGGGTTTCTGCATTTGGAAGTTGGAATCCGCTTCATCTCCTAAATTGGCAATCATTGAAAATTCTTGGTCGGCTGTCTACCTGGAAAGAATGTGAGAGCAGAATGAAAACTGGAGAATAGAAATGAGAGGAAAATACACAGCAGTTACACACAGAGAAAACAGTGAAGAACAGAATGCTATAACGGAAACAGTGAGATCCAAAGAATGTATACCCCTTACCTCATACAAACACTCCTTCAATTGTTTGCTTTCTGGCACAAATTGATTCTTGTTAAATCATCAGCCACAGTGTGGGGAAAAAAATAATGCCTTCAAAGTGACCTGCTGCAATGCCAAAGCACCCATTTCTCATTTGGATAGATTGCTTGTGGAATTTAGTGCTCTCTCCAAAGGTACGAGTGGTCGAGGTGGAATGTGTGTGGTGGGGGGCGGGCGGTTGGATGGGAGGTGGTAGGTAGGGGGCACCGTTAACCAGCTGTCTTCCCACCTCCTTCTGGAATCAATCCATGTTAATGGATGGCCCTCCCACACTCTGCTGTGAATTGAGGTATTTATGTGGGGATTACTATCCATCCGGGATATATTCACCCAGCAGCAGAGGTTGGGGACCCACTATGCAGGAGGCCTGAAAACCAAACACATTGGGGATGTCTGCAAGCTTCTGGGCTGGAGGTGTTCCCTCATTAAATGATACCCAGTGCTTAATCAAGGCACCAGGCATAGGGGAGGGAGACCCCACTGAGAACCACCCTTTCCCTTGCTGCTGACACCCCTCGATCTGCTGTGATTCCCACTCTGTGACCTCTATACCACCACCACTCATCTGTCACCTGAGACTCCCCTGGGCTGCTGGCGAATGCTTTGGTCGGAGCAGCCACCATTCCCACTGGCACTCTCAAGCAAGGACTGCCATCAGTCTGGTTAGCTTGCGGCTGTTGTGGCGTTACTGCTCTTGGGAGTTTTTGAACTACTTTTGTTGAGCTAAGTGCCTGAATGTCAATGTGTCTTCCCAGAAAGGAAGTGAGGCAGAACTATTGCAGGTTCTCCACCTGGGGTGTGGTACAACATCTTTACCATCCCTATTAACTGTCCCATGTCACCACAAAATGATACAAATGGGGATATGAGATAACAGTGTGGAGCTGGAGGAACTCAGCAGGCCAGGCAGTATCAGAGGAGCAGGAAGGTTGATGTTAGGGTCAGGAGTCTTCTTCAGAAATGGGGGACGGGTGGGGAAGGCAGCTCAGAAATAAATAGAGGGAGGAGGGGTGGGGGTGGGGAAGGTAGGTTGGATGGTGAGAGGTGAGTGCAGGTAGGGAGTGGTGGGGATTGGTCAGTGAGGTGAGAGGGGCGGCTGGGTGGATGAGAAGATGGACAGGTTGTGTCAGGTCAAGAAGACGGAGATGAGAGGCAGAGTTGGCCATCGGCTGAGGTCGGGGGGTGGGGAGATTTTGAAACTGATAAAATCCACATTTAGGCCATTGGGCTGTAGGCTCCCGAGGCAGAATATGAGGTGTTGCTCCTCTAGTTTCTGGGTTGTGTCATTGTGACACAAGAGGAGGCCGAGGATGGACATGTCGCCGTGGGAGTGGGAGCGGGAGTGGGAGTGGGAGTTGGAGTTAGAGTTGAAGTTGAAATGGTTCACGACTGGAAGGTATTGTCGTTTGCACGAACAGAGTGCAGGTGCTCCTCAAAGCGGTCTCCGAGCCTCCGCTTGGTCTCACCCATGTAGAGGAGGCCACATCGGGAGCAGCAGATGCAATAGACCACAATGACAGAGATAAAAGTTACTGCAGATGCTGGAGAATCCGAGATAACAAGGTGTGGGGCTGGATGAACACAGCAGGCCAAGCAGCATCATAGGAGCAGGAAAGCTTGACGTTTCGGGCCTAGACCCTTTCTGATGAAGGGTCTAGGCC
>JAHRHZ010000065.1:13250242-13306824 GCA_024137785.1 Ginglymostoma cirratum
TCGGGTCGAGACCCTTCTTCAGAAACGTCAGCCTTCCTGCTCCTCTGATGCTGCTTGGCCTGTTGTGTTCATCCAGCTCTACACCTTGTTATCTCAGATTCTCCAGCATCTGCAGTTCCTACTATCTCTGTCAGAATTGAAATAGCTGCATTACTTATTTAAACTCCTAATTCTGTGAGATACCTTCTAATGTTTGCACAACTGACAGTTTGATAGATCACGTCAGCTGATTGGGGTGAACCTCAATTTCCTCCTGTTTAACTTTGCGAAGACTGTTGCCACATTCTCCAACAGCTCTCCAAGGATCTCCACACCTTCCTACCTCTGACCCTCTGTCACAAATTCTGTACCCTTGCTTCTAATTTTATTCCACTCTTCTGCTATTTTCTCAAGTCGTTTTTTTTCACTTGTGATTTGATCGTCACTGGCTCGGCCAAAATTTATTTCCCGTGCCCAGTCAAAATTGAATCAAATTGTTCCATTCAACAGAAACTAATTTTCTTGACTCAATAGCTTCTCTACCAGAAAGACCACCAACACTCACTACCATATCATTATTTGCCCTTGCCATCAGGGGTGGCATGGTGGCTCAGTGATTAGCATTGCTGCCTCACAGTGCCAGGGACCTGGGTTCAATCCCACCCTCAGGTGACTGTCTGTGTGGAATTTGCACATTCTCCTCATTTCAATGTCTGTTTCCTCCCACAGTCCAAAGATGTACATGCTGGGTGGATTGGCCATGCTAAATTGCCTGTGGTATTCAGGGATGTGTCGATTAAGTGGGTTATAGCAGGGTAGGTCCGGGTGGGATGCTTTGAGGTTCGGTGTGGACTTGTTGGGCTGAAGGGCCTGTTTCCACACTGTAGGGATTCTATGATCTGCTGCTCAAACTCTACTTTTAGCTCCAGAAGTGACTATTTCACTGCTGTCCTGATTACTCTCATGTCCTCCACTGTAGCACACCCCCCCAATAAAAAGGCTCCACTTCTGCCTCTTGTATTCTTCTAGAAAGGAAAAGACAACATCTGGAGCAGGAGCCGTGCTGCCACACCGACGGCAGGACCCAGTAAAATGTTCAGCAAGCGTATGGGCTGGGAGTAGAAGTAAGGAAGTACCTGACATTTATATCTTTTCTTCTTGATGTTAAACAACAATCTTGCAACATAAATTGGTACTTTAGTCAGAAGTAACTGCAAGCCTCTCCCATAGACATTGCTGCATCAACGAGAAGAAACATGGAAGCTGAGAATACTTATGGCACTAAGGGAGGCTTTTTAGCCCATTGTATCTGAACCAGTGAAAAAAAGGTTTATCCAGCTTAATCCTATTTTTCAGGTCTTAGTCCATAGCCCTTTGGAATATAGCATTTCAACACTAATACAGGTTCTTTTAAAATGTAGTGAGGGTTTCTTTCAGGCTGTGTGTTCCAGATGCCCACTATCATCTGAGTGAAAAAATATCTTCTCTCACCCCCTTCTGAAAATTACTTAAAATTTATACCACCCCCCACAAAGTTTTGACATCTTTTCTTAGAGAAATCAGGTTTCTCTGTCCACTATATCTGGCCCCTTCATAATGTGATAAGCCACATGAAATCTCCCTTCAGCCTCCACTGTTACAAGGGAAACAGCCTCCAACTTGTCCAGTCCTTTCTCATAACCGGCAACATATTCACAAATCTCTTTTGTGTCCTCCTCTTAGTGCAATGGGCCATCCTGTAATGTGGTGACCTAATCTATATGCTGTGCTCTAGATATGGCTTACCTAGTTTTTATGATCCCAGTGGCTGTTACTACTGGACAGGTCTGGTCCCAGAATGAAATATGACTTGATAGATCAGATTTTGATATGTTTTAATTTAACTCGGTGGTCTTTCACTGATCATAAGCACACAAAGGCTTTACATTTCTTTCCAACATTTAAACAAATATTTAGTGTACAAAAGAAATAAAAATAAAATAAACAAAACCGAGATATCTAAATATAAAACACATTTTAAAGATTTCAAAACACATGTCAGGTCAAAATCCCATCTAACCCCAATTGTGACTTCACAGTTAATCAAAATGCAGAGAAGTTTGTTCCCTCTTAAATCTGTAAGTTGCACTTCATTGTTCCTCCTCAGTTCCTGCCCTGTGAACTGTGAATCCTTTGTCTTGAAGTTCACACACCGACAACTTAGACTTTCTCTCTCTTTTAATAATCTGCAGGGCTCCAACTGAACATTCCTGGTCTGGAAATTTCACAAACTACTCTTTCACTGAGATTATTTATTTCCTTAGCTGCTCTGAACAACCTCCTTTTTTTCAAAGGTATTATACTTGCATCTGACTCCAGTCAGACCTCCTTCAAATGACCCAAAAGTTTTCCAGTTTTCATGTTAAAATAAATCATTTGATTATTCCAAATCCAAAAGCAAGGTGATGCTTTTCATTGTTTTATCTGTCCTGTTGTAAACCTCCAAAATACAAACAAAATTCTGTTAATATTCCTGGAGTCCTGTAGTCACCTAATCTTTGACACATCAGTCCAATGCCACAGCTCCAGAAAGACTGATGTAACCAATTTTTTAACCCATTCATAAAAATAAAGTTGTGATGCCACTATGCCACCAGTTTAAAATCAAACAGTTAAAAAAATGATATATTAATATGTATGTAAATCTGTAAATATAAGTGTACTTTTCACCACATAGTTTACTTTGGAGTTATTCAGTATGGAAAAAAACCTACACCACAAACTACATTTAACAGCAGTTCATTTTTGCCTTAGTTGTACTCAGTATGAGAATGCTTTAAGGTAAAATCACATTAGAATTCTGTCTGAGCTACATCGAAGGAAATATGAATGACAGCTTCAAAGCGTAGAATGTACAGCCTCACGGTATTGGCACTGCAGCTCATTAAGAAGGTTGTTTGAAGCATGTTGAGCCACATTAGGTGCACACTCACTAAACTAACTTCCACTTTTTTCCTTGCCCTGTTCCGTAACTTACAATTGTCAAACTTAGTAACCTTTGAAAAGCACAACTGCGATAATTCCTCAAGCAATTACTTCACAATTTTACAATAATCAAGTCCTGCTTGCAATGTCTCAAAATCTTGTCAGTTAATCCAAGTTGAAGCTGAAAGCAGTGAATTCTGCTAAGATAAAAGGTGAAAAAAAATTAAGTTTAGAAAACTACCTTTGGTTAAATGTCTTCAGTAAGGCTTTTAGAACCAGCCTCTGTCCTCTCACTGCCTTTAAAGAGATTAGCACTAGTTTCTGTCTCATTCTCTCTTTTATTCTCTCCCACACACATTGGATTGCCCTTTAAATTAATTTCTGTTTGAAGCAAAGATAAGTCCTAACCTTTGAGCTGTCTATTTATAGGAATATGTAATTTTGTATTTCAATACAAGCCTGGAAAAAGTATGGGCCCAGATTTTCTGCTGGCCAGATAATTGTTTCTGAAGTGCAGCTGTGAGGTGCACACAGAGACCCTACAAATCCCCATCATAGCAGACTCCAAAGCAATTGCCTGGGAAATTGAAGATTCCACAGGTTAATCCTGCTATACCTGGAACCTTCTGAAAGTATCTATTTAAATCAGAGAATTCAGAGAGTTTTGCTGCAAATAATTAAATTTTATTCAGAAAGTGTTAGACGTAGTTCTTAGTCAAAACCCCAACAGACTGTTTAACTGCAACACCACAACTTGCTTCACACACATCAAACTACATCTTTGCAGACCCCTACCATCACCCGGATCCTATACAACCCTCCCCACCAATGGGCCTGACACCATCCTGTACCCGTGGCTCCCAACCCAACCTCCCACCACCCCAACCCAATCCCCACCAGACATTACCCTCTCCCCACTCTACACCCAGAACCCAACATGAGCCCACAAGATGCAACACCCCTTCCTATCGAGAGGATACATTTCAACCTGTCTAGCTCAGTGACTTCTTCAAAAGGAACTTGCAAAGATGGGAATTGTTTGCCAGAGACCCAAGACCTTGGAGTTCCAATGCAATGTGTAATGCTTCATATAGGCAATTACTTATAACGGTCACATTAACAACGTTCATGGATTACTCAGAAGGTTTAAAAAAACACATATTAAACCATTGAAGTCAAAATAGTCAGCATATAATCCAAATTTTACAAACTGGCAACAATCCATCTTGAGATCAGTGTAGCTGATCTTTCAAGGTATTTAAAGCTGCAATAATTCTGTTTTAACAAAAGTGGTATTCTGGCAATAGTGCTGAAGACTTGTGTTCCAGAACTTGCTGCTTCCCGAGCCAAGCTATTCCAATACTGGTTTTTAACAGGCAATGTAGGGAATTGCCCAGGTCTGTCTTGCACACAAAAAGCAGACCAAATCCAACTCAGCCAATTACCACCCAACCAGTCTACTCTTGATCATCGGTAAAGTGAATGAGAGTGTTGTCAACCATGCTATCAAGCAGCATCTGCTCGACAATAACCTGCTCAGCGATGCTCAGTCTGGGTTCTGCCAGGGCCATTCTGCTCCTGACCTCATTACAGCCTTGGTTCAAACATGGACAAAGGAATTCCAGAAGTAAAGCGGGAGTGACAGCCCTTGATGTCAAGGCTGCATTTGACTGAATATGGTATCAAGTATATCTGTCAAAACTGGAATCAACAGGAATCATGCTGAAAACTGTCTACTGCTTGGAGTCATACCTGACACACAGGAAGATGGTTGTGGTTGTCGTTGTTGGAGGTCAGTCATCTCTGCAGGAGTTCATCAGGGAAGTGTCCTTGGCGCAACTAACTTTGACAGTTTCAATCACCTTCCCTCCATCGTAAGGTCAGAAGTGGGGATGTTCACTGATGATTGTGCAATTTTCATCACCATTCACAATTCCTCAGATACTGAAGCAGCCCAAGTCCAAATCGAACAAGATAGGAGGGGTTTAGAGGGATATTGGCCAAATGCTGGCAAATGGGACTAGGTTAATTTAGTATATATGGTCTGCATAGATGAGTTGGACCGAAGAGTCTGTTTCCGTACTGTACATCTCTATGATCTAATTGGATAATACCCAGGCTTGAGCTGATAAGCGGTAAGTAACATTTGTGCCGCACAAATTCCAAGCAATGACCACCTCTAATAATTACCACCCCCTAACATTCGATGGTGTTGCCATTACTGAATCCCCCACTATCAATGTTCTTAAGTTTACCATTGACCAGAAACTCACCACTTGTAAACTTGACATGGGGCTCCAAGATGCTAAGAATATCAACTCAAGGCACAAATTAGGAGTGTCATAAAATACTGCAAAGTTTTCTGGATGAGTGTACCAACACTCAAAAGCTTAATGCCATCCAGGACAAAGCGGTTCACTTTATTAGCACCACATCCACATACATCTATACCCTCCACCACTGACACTCAGTAGCAGCAGTGTGTATTATCTACAAGGTGCACTGCAAAAATTCACCAAAGATCCTTAGTCAGCATCTTCCAAACCCACAACCACTTCCACCTAGAAGGACAGGGGCAGCAGATACATGGAACACTACCAGCTGCAAGTTCCCTTCCAAACCCCTCACTCTCCTGACTTGAAAATATATTACTGGGTCAAAATCTTGGGTCAAACTACAGCACATGGGCTGCAACAGTACAAGAAAGCAGCCCACCACCACCTTCTCAAGGGCAACAAGGGACAGGCAATATATGTTTGCTAGCCAGTAAAGCCCTTGTCCCAAGGGTGTTAAAATTTTTTTTCATAAACCCACATTTAGAAGTTGAAGAGTTTATATTTTTATAAGCTGTTCCTCGAATGTTGACACTACATCATGTCTGGTTGCTATATATGTCTCTAATATATACACACAGCCTGGGGGTCTGTTATAGTCACTGCCCATTCCCAATTCTTCTGCTGGTCATAAGTTAATGATGTAGTTTGAGTATAGTAATAGATGATAAGTTTCTTTCTAGTGAAACAGTTGAGTTTTACAATTCACCATGTTTCATTATTGCCATTTTACTGCTATTCAACAAATGTATTTCAAGATTCCTGACTGTTTTGCCAATGGAAACTATTGCTGCTCATGTCTAATTCTAACTTACATCAATGTTGACCCTTCATCCCTGTGCTCGTTGACCCACAGTGGCAACCAGTCAAGTAACACCTTGCTTTTAAAGTGTTCATCTTGTCTCCAAATCCTTTCATGGCCTTGCCCCTCTCAATCTTAACAATGTCCTCTAGCACCATAACTCTGACATATTGGAGTTCTTCTATTGCTGGCCTGTTGTGCATCTCCAAATATCGGTAAGATAGTAGGAACTGCTGATGCTGGAGAATCTGAGATAACACGGTGTGGAGCTGGATGAACACAGCAGGTCAGGCAGCATCAGAGGAGCAGGAAAGCTGACGTTTTGGGTCTGGACCCTTCTTCAGAAATGGGGGCGGGGAGGGGACTCTGAAATAAACAGAGGGGGGGGAGGTGATGAAGGAAGGTGGATAAAGGAGCAGATAGGTGGAGAGAAGACGGACAGGTTAAGGAGGCAGGGATGGAGCCAGTAAAGGTGAGTGTAGGTAGGAAGTTGGGATGGGGGTTGGTCAGTTGAGGGAAGATGGACAGGTCAAGGAGGTGGGAATGAGGCTAGTAGGTAGGAAGTGGGGGTTGGTCAGTGAGGTAGGAGGAGCGGATAGGTGGGAGAAAAGATGGACTGGTCAAGGAGGCAGAGACGAGCTGGGCTGGGTTTGGGATGAGGTCGGGGGGTGGGGAGATTTTGAAGCTTGTGATGTCCACATTGACACAATTGGGCTGCAGGTTTCCCAAGCGAAATATGAGGTGCTGGTCCTGCAGTCTTCGGGTGGCGTCGTTGTGGCACTGGAGGAGGCCCAGGATGGACATGTCGTCCAAGGAGTGGGAGGGGGAGTTGAAGTGGTTCGCGACTGGGAGGTGTAGTTGTTTGTCGCGAACCGAGCATAGGTGTTCCACAAAGCGGTCTCCAAGCCTCCACTTGGTTTCCCCGATGTAGAGGAGGCCACATCGGGAACAATGGATACAGTATACCACATTAGCAGATGTGCAGGTGTACATCTGTTTAATGTGGAAGGTTTTCTGGGGACCTGGGATGGGGGTGAGGGGGGAGGTGTAGGTGCAGGTGTAGCACTTCCTGCAGTTGCAGGGAAAAGTGCCAGGGGTGGTGGGGCTAGTGGGGAGTATGGAGCGGATGAGGGAGTCATGGAGATAGTGGTCCCTCCGGAAGGCATATAAGGATGAGGAGGGAAATATGTCCTTGGTAGTGGGGTCAGATTGCAGGTGGCAGAAGTGGCAGAGGATGATGTGTTGATTCCAGAGGTTGGTGAGATGATATGTAAGGACAAGGGGGATTCTGTCTTTGTTGTTATTGCGGGTGGGGGTGTGAGGGATGAGTTGCGGGAAACGCGGGAGATGCAGTTGAGGGCATTTTTGACCACAGTGGAGGGGAACTGACCAACCCCCATCCCAACTCCCTACCTACACTCACCTTTACTGGCTCCATCCCCGCCTTCTTGACATATCCGTCTTCCCTCAACTGACCAACCACCATCCTAACTCCCCACCTACACTCACCTTTACTGGCTCCATCCCCACGTCCTTAACCTGTCTGTCTTCTCTCCACCTATCTGCTCTTTTATCCACCTTCTATCATCATCTTCCCCCTCTCTCTATTTATTTCACAGTCCCCTTCCCGTTCCCCATTTCTGAAGAAGGGTCCAGACACGAAACGTCAGCTTTCCTACTCCTCTGATGCTGCCTGGCCTGCTGTGTTCATCCAGCTCTACACCGTGTTATCTCCAAACATTGGTGGCTGCTTTCAGCGTGCTAGGCTCTAAGTGCTGGAATTCCCTTCTTAAATCTCTGTCCCTCTGTTTTCCGTTTGAGATACTATTAAAAATCTACTCCTTTTTTCAAAACTTCTGTTAACTGACCTTAAATCTTTACAGGAGTCTCAGTGCCAACTTTTTTCTGATAAAGTTAGTGTGATCATTAATATATTACTGACACAGCAACAGAGAATGAGTTGCTATCACATTTTTAATTTGATGATTGCTGTTTTCGCTATTAGTGAGCCAACCATTGTCATACTTACCTTCAATGACCTTGCACAATTCAAAGTTTATTATGGTGCGCTGGAAAGTTCTTGTAGACACTCACACTTCAGCTACTTTGAACTGAGCTCATTTACTTGGCAAGAGTGAGCTGACTAGAGCTTTAACCAGGTGCTGGAAGGAGAGGGGGTGAGCGAACAGACAAAAGTTTGCTTAATTGGCAGCTCTACCAGCCAGACCTTGGACAAAGGACTTATGGATCTAGATATATATGGAGTCAAATTATCCAGAGAACAAAAACCAGGATACACATGAAATTTGTGTCTCTGGGTTTTTGATGAAAAATAACATGCAAAGCCAACATACATGGCGAATATGCATAAACCTTTCATGGAGACCTATTAATATTTTGACCAAGTGAATCAATAAATAAACAAACTTCTTATTATTCACATCAATTAATTGGTTTTTTTTCTAGCTATTTTGTGGAAAATGGCATGCAAAGGCCTCATGTATTCTTCATGGGAATACCTTGCATCTTATAAGTATGTTTGACCGGGCCGGCATACTGCTTCATAGTATGATTTAGCAGCACACACTATATATATATTTTGTATTTTGTGTGTGTTTCTTTGCCTTCTCCGTATTGTAAAAATAATGTCTATTTTTCCTTTTTTTTTTAACTACGGACAGAAACCAAAAATAATAGCTTTAAAAGTTAAGGATAGCTGCAGTATCATTACTTGCTTGAAAGCAAGTAACTTGACACTCATTGTGAGTATTGTTTACATAGCTGCTTGTGACCTACTAATTGAAATACAGTTTTTAGATGAACTGGAGCTGAAGGATTGTACAGATGGAGATTTGGTTGTCAACAAGGAACTGATTGGTCTATGGACTAGTGACCAGTTATCGATGACAAAGGTATTCTGTCTGTCAACAACCATGTGATTGATTCTCAGGTAACTGAACAGCTCGGTTCTGTGAACAAGATACAGAGAAGCTTTCAGACCATGACCAGCTGAAGATTTTTCTGTGTTCTCAGCAGTAAGCCACTTTAAATCTAAAGAAAACCAATTTATCTTTCCTTCAGCAGTTGCTGTAAACTGTGACTTTGAATTAATGCCAGAGATAGTTTATAAGTGAACCAGCTACTTTGTAATTCTTGTAAACCAGTGAAAGTATTCAGAGAAGGATGACTGAGAGGCAGTATTCATTCCATCACAAGAATTGACATATCTTGTGAATAACAACCACAGAACTGCTTTCCCTCCCTCCAATAACAACCATGTTTCTTTTCTTCCTATCTGTATCTGCCTATGTCCGAGTGCAATGGGGACTTTATAAATGGATCAGAGTTTTAATTAGTCATGGTATATGCTAATGGCTCCTATCTGTTTACCTGTTGCTAGCATCTAATTATTTGTAATAATTTTAAATTCCAAAACCGGCTCCGAGCTTTCTGTCAGCCTGGTTCAAGAAGACAAGTGAATCTGTGCATTTAAAAAAAAAATTAACTCTCAAGTTGATTCTGGGAATAACAGGGCATGATTTCCAGCATATGATCCTGATGAGTTGTGATAGTATTGTGTGGAACCCTTGTCCACATAAATATGATTTATATATAAATATTGTTTTACAGCAAACAATAGTGGTTATACCATTTTCATTAGGGTAGCTTTCAATTCCAGATTTTATTGAATTCAAATTTCCCCCTCTGCTATGGTAGGATTAAATTCCCTGTCCTTGGAACATAAAATAAAAGCAAAATACTGCAGGTGTTAGAAATCTGAAATAAAAAGAGAAAGTGCTGGAAAATTGGTTAGATTGGGATGTCTGGTCGGCATCACAAGTTGAACCGAAGGACCTGTTTCCGTGCTGTATGATTCTTTGACTAACTCAGCAGGTCTGGCAGCATCTGTGAAGAAAGAAACAGAGTTAATGGCTCAGTTCTGAAGAAGAGTCAAGTGGGACTCAAAATATTAACTCTGTTTCTCTCTCCACAGCCGCTGCTGAACCTTCCTTAGCTCCTCCAGCATTTTCTGTTTCCTCAGCCAGGGGTTTGTGGACTACTAATCCAGTGATATTATCACTGCACCACCACCTCCTGCCTACCTCGCTCAAGGCAAACCTAAGATGAATGAAATGAAATAATAATGAAGTTGTTAGTTTGCGGAAGTTGATTATATGCAAGAGACCTGCTATTTTTGCTTACATAGCAACTGGAGTTCCATTTTAAAATGCATAATAAAACCTCAACATTGCTTCATTGACTGTAAAGCATTTTGGGTTATGCTGAGATATTTTATTCATTCAAGTGAGTTTTGTGTTGCTACTAGTTATTGCCCATCCCTAATTGCCCTTGAGAAAGTGGTGGTGAACCATCTTCTTGAACCGCTGCAGACAATGTGGTTTAGGAACTCCAACAGTTATGCTAGGAAGGGAATTCCTGGATTTTCACTCAACAATGTTGAGAGAACAGTGATATCACTCCAGGCCAGGATGCTATGAAGAAGAACATGCAATTGGCAGTATTTCCCATGTACCTACTGCCCTTGTCATTTTATGTAGTAAGAGCCATAAGTTTGGAAGGTGCTGCCTAAGTAGTCATGATGCCACAAGGATCGGTGCTGGGTCCACTGCTTTTCATCATTTATATAAACGATTTGGATGTGATATAGGTGGCATGGTTACTGAGTTTGCAGATGGCACCAAAATAGGTGATGTAGTGGACAGTGAAGAAGATTATTTCAGTGTATAACAAGATCTTGATCAGATAGGCCAACCGGCTGATGAGTGGCAGATGGAGTTTAATTTAGATAAATGTGAGGCGTTGCAATTTGATAAGGCAAACCAGGGCAGTACCTATACAGTTAACGGTCGGGTCCTGAGGAGTGTTGCTGAACTAGTGACCTAGGGGTACAGGTGCCTAGTTGCTTGAAAGCAGAGTCGCATGAAAACAGGGTGGTCAATAACACATTTGGCATGCTTGCCTTCGTTGGTCAGTACACTGAATATAGGAGTTGGGATGCCGTGTTGTGGCTGTACAGGACGTTGGCGAGGTGACTTTGAGATTACTGCATACAATTCTTGTTACCCTGCTGTAGGGACGATGTTGTAGAGCTTGAGAGGGTGCAGAAAAAGATTTATAAGGGTGTTGCTAGGACTGGAGGGCTTGAGTTATAGGGATAGCCTGAATAGTTTGGGCCCTTTTTTCCCCTGGAGCATTAGACGCTGAGGGGTGACCAGATAGAGGTTTATAGAATCATGAGCAGCATAGGTAGGGTGAATAACCAAGGTCTTCTTCCTCAGGTGGGCAAGTCCAAAACTAGAGGACATTCATTTAAAGCAGGAGGAGAATGATTTAAAAAGGAGCTGATGGGTAACTTTTTCACACAGACAGTGTTGCATGTAAGGAATGAGCTGCCTGAGGAAGTGGTGGAGGCTGGTACAATTAAAACATTCATAAGGCAACTGGATGGGTATATGAATAGGAAGGGTTTAGAGGGAAATGGGCCGAATGTTAGCAAATGGGACTAGGTCAGATTGGGATGTCTGGTCCATGCCGACAAGTTGGACTGAAGGGTCTGTTTCTGTGCTGCAAGGCTCTATGATGAGTTATTGCAATGCTTTGCAGCAGTACACATTGCAGTCACTGTGTGTGGGTGGTGGAAGGAGTGAATATTGAAGGCGTTTCAATGCAGTACCAAAATGGATTATTTTGTCCTGGATGGTGTCAAGCATTGAGTGTTGTTGAAGCTGCACCCATCCAGGGTGTATTCCATTACACTCTTGACATGTGAACAGATACAAAATATGGGCGAAGTAGGCTATTCTGTAGGCTATAATAGCAGTAGATTTGGAAATCTTGTCTCCCCTTGTGGGAAAGACCAGAGGGCATTATCTCAGAATAAGGTTTCATACATTTAAGACAGAGGTGAAGGGAAATTTCTACTCTTGAAGGGTAATGAATCTGTGGAATTCTTTACTGCCGAGGGCTGTTGAGGCTGGGTCATTAAGTATATTCAAAGCTGAGATTGATAGATTTTTAATCAGTAAAGACATCAGAAAGGGTTATTGGGAAAAGGCAGGAATGTGGATTTAAGGATTATCGGATCAGCCACGATCTCATTGAATGGCAGAAAGGATACGATGGGCTGAGTGGCCTACTTGGCCTCTTCCATTCTTATGGCTTACCTCTGTCCGGGCCGTCTTTTCCATTAGGACGGCCTCTCATTGCCATTCCTGAGAAAGGCCACATCCCTTAACCCCGGAGTAGTCTAGAGAGAATGCCCAGCAATGGAACCATGAGGTGAATTTCTTTCTGGTCTCAAGCATCTCCATGGATGGGTGGGAGTGACCAACACATGATGCTTTTGGCTAGCAGAGAGTGAATGAAGGGCTACCATTTAAATACGAATCCGGAAGCTGTATCCTGGAACCTCCCAGCCAGGCTGAGAACCTTCTGTCTCATCAGCACCATAAGGCCCAGCATTCCACTCACATGTGAATATGAAATAATCTGTGAAGGTAATGAAGGACATACTCTTAAGGGGACGTAAAAGGAGTAAAGTGTGTAAAGTGTATGTTGGCCTTCATAGCGTGAGGTTTCAAGAACAGGAATGTGGATGTCTTGCTGCAATTATATAGGGCCTTGGTGATATCGCACCTGGAATATTACGTGCAGTTTTTGTTTCCTTATCTGAGGGAGGATGTTCTTGCTACTGAGGGAATGCAGCAAAGGTTTACCAAATTGATTCCTGGCATGGCAGGACTGACATAAGTCAGTCAGGGTTGTATTCACTGGAGTTTAGAACAATGAAGTTGAGGCAGGGTGGTGGGAGGGGGGGTGCTGCGGTTGGAATTTCATAGAAATTTGTAGAATTCTAACAGGACTATACAGGTTAGATGCAGGACGGACGTTCCCAATGGTGGGCGAGACCAGATCCAGAGTTCATAGTTTAAGAATAAAAGATAGACGTTTTAGAGATGGAGAGAAATTTCTTCAGACAGTGATAAGCCTGTACAGAAAGCGGTTGATGCCAAAACATTGTGTTTTCAAGAAGGAGGCAGATATAGATGTAGGGATATTGGGGTAGGGGTGGGATTAGGGTATTGAGCTGATGATCAGCCACGATCATATTGAATTGCAGAGCAAGCTCAAGGGGTCAAATGGCCCACTCCTGCTCCTATTTTCTATGTTTCTACGCTAATTTCCACTTTCATGCCCATCACACAATCCTGTTTACTTACTCTCTCACTTCCTCCCTGTTTCCTCAGAGAGAATTCATTGGAAATTTCTATCTGCAGATGGTAATTACAGAATTGTTAATGAATTTGGCACTCCTTTAGAATCCTACAATCTGCCCTGAAGATAATTAAGTATGTATAAGACTGTTTTGTAGCCTTCTGTCTGGAGTCCCTAGTTACGCTAAGTTAACAATCTGGCACAGCAAATGAAATGGGACTATAGGGAATGCCATTGCAATGGTTCCATTGTTTGGGGACCAGTAACACTGATGCAGAGAATGACTCCAGAGATCTTTAGGTTGGTCCAACCGGGTTTCAATGAAGGCTGAAAAAACACAGATGTCCCCGTCACTGGAAGGGATCTGGATTTCAGATTTCTCCGTTGAACATATTTCTCTGAATTTGACAGCATTCTAGGTCATATCAGAACAGATGGAAGTTTTCACTTGAAGTAATAAGGTGCTGTCCCTAGCAAGTACACCCAACATTTATACAAAAGGTCACAACTCAGGATTGAACAGTTTGGACTATTCCTTGCAGCCTGTCAGCAATTTGCATATGTTCAATCTACTCTGAGAGGTTTTAATCCTTGTAATGTCAGCCCTCATCAACTATCCATAGCAGAGATTTATGACATTAACAGCAGGAGTGATTACAGCACAGTCTTTGTGGAGACAAATTAAGGATACCCTTCATCTTTCTGAGCGGGACTATCGAGAAGAAATTCCTTTTCATCTCTGCCAAATTATGCCCTCTGGTCCTAGACTCTCCTACAAGGGAAAACAACTTCTCTGCATTTAAACTACCAAGTCCATAAAAATCTGTTATCTTTCAATAAGGTTGAAAGATAGTTATGTCTTATTTTTCCACATTCCAATGAGTGCAGTCGCAATCTACTCAATCTCTCCTCATAAGATAATGCCTCCATACCTGGTATCAACTCAGTGAACCATCTCTGGACTGCCTTTGATGCAAACACAACTTTTGTTAGATACAAAAACAAAATTTCTGGAAAAGCCCAGCAGGTCTGGTAACATCTGTGAAGGAAAAAACAGAGTCAACGTTTCGGGGCCGGTGACCCTTCCTCCGAATGTTTTTTTCTTAGATAAATGTTCACAGTATTCCAGCTGTGGTCTGACTGATGCTTCATATAATTTTAGTAAAACCTCCCTACTTTTATACTCCAAAGGTGAACATTCCATTTGCCTTCCCTATTACCTGTTGAACTTGGATTATAGCATTTTGTGATTCCATCACAAGGACTCCCAAATCCCTCTTTTGTCTAGCTTTCTGTACTCTCTCCATTTATGTAATTTTCAGTTCTTTTATTCTTTCTGCCAAAATGCTTTAGTGCAAAGTGCAGGTAACAGCAGCAGTGTCCGTAGGTAGTACAGGAGAAGTTGGTTCCAGTGTTTTATAACCAGATCCCAATTTGTTACTGCCCCAGAGATGTTATCTCAAACTGTTAAGTTCTCCATGAGGGAGAATGAACTGGTTCCCCTTCTTTATTCACACACAATCTCAAATGGTCACAACAAAATTAATTTTCAAATCAGATCCCTTCATTTGTGGACATCTTCCTCTCAGACCCAGACGGACCTGTGTTTCACAAAAGAAGCCATTTTAAACAAGAACTCCTGAGTTAACAAGAAGTGTGAATTTATTAATTTAAAATGCACGAAGTATTGGAAACAACAGATAAACACAGATTGTGAGTAAAAAGTGAGTAAATAAATTGAAGATTACATGGATCAGTGTCTGAATTGTGAAGGACAAATAGTGAAAAATCAAGGACTTTGTATTGAAAGTTACCTGTAACATTGGCATTGATAACTGAACAGTCAATAATTGTGGTTCTTGCTTTTGGTGGCTGACTGAAGTGCCTTTGTCCTACTTCCTTTTTAAACTGTTTTACAGTGCTTGGAGTGAGTCATGCTCTTCTTTTACCTGAAACTCAATGTGACAAGGGGATAGTTCTTTGACTGACCTCCACAGTATTTCTTCCAAGGGAGAAAAGCAAAATGTGTTAGTAGTTTGGGACATAATCCACAGAGGAATGGCTTGTTATTGAGCAGGGATTCATCAACCCCTCATTATTTTTGTAGCCACAACAGATCACAGTCCTATCTGTTTGAAGGCCCTTTGACACTTCTAGGCATTATATTCAGAGGAACAGGACTGGGCTGTCAGCCTGCTAGGCCTACTCTGCCATTCAATGCAATTACAGATGGTCAAACATTTCAATCTTTTACACATTCAATCCCCATAAGCATGTATGCTGTAGGTAATCAGAAATCTATCAATCTCTACCATAAACATACTCATCAACTGAGCTTCCACAGCCCTCTGTAGTATTGAATTACAAATGTTTACTGCCCTCTGAGTAAAAGAAAATTCTCCTCATCTCAAACCTAAGTCGCATTCCCCTTATTATTATTTTGTGCACTCTCATTCGAGACTTCCCAGCCAGGGGAATCATCTTCCTTGTATCTACTCTGTTTATGTGTTTAAGTAGGTTTCAATGAGATTACCTTTCCTGAGATATGGAGAACAAAACTGCACACATTAACCCAGGTACGGTCTAACCAAGCTTCTGTATAATTGAAGCAAGATCTCATGATTCCTGTACTGAGGTCCTCATATTTGGAAGGTTAAAGTGCCATTAGACTTCCCAATATCTTGTTGCAGCCTTGACTTATCAACAAGGACACCGAGGTTCTTTTGTACATCTACATTCCCAACTTCTTACCATTTAAGAAATACTCTGCATATCTGCTCCCTCTACTAAAATGGATAATCTCATATTTTTCTACATTGTATTCCATCTGCTATGTTCTTGACCATGTACTGAGCCTGTCCAAATCCTCCTGAAGCCACGTTGCATTGAGTCATAGAGACCCTTCGGTCCAACTCGTCCATGCTGACTAGAGACCCTAAAGTAATCTGGTCATTTGCTAACATTTGGCCCATATCCCTCTAGACCCTTCCTATTCGTACACCCATACAGATACCTTTTAAATGTTGTAATTGTACCTGCGCCCACCACTTTCTCTGGCAGCTCATTCCATACATGCATCACTGTGTGAAACAGTTGCTGCTTCAGTCCCTTTTAAATCTTTCCCCTCTCACCTTAAACCTATGCCGTCTAGTTCTGGACTCCCCCACCCTGGGAAAAGACCTTGTCTATTTACCCAATCCATGCACCTCATGATTTTATAAATCTCTATAAGGTCACCACTCAGCCTCTGATGCTCCAGGGAAAACATCCCCAGCCTATTCAGCCTCTCCCAATAGTTCAAACCTTCCAACCCTGACAACATCCTTTTAAAGAGATAGTAGGAACTGCTGATGCTAGAGAATCTGAGATAACAATGTGTAGGGCTGGATGAACACAGCAGTCCAAGCAGCATCAGAGGACCAGGGAAGCTGATGTTTCAGGCCTAGACCCTTCCTCAGAAAAATCATTCACCAAACACCTTCTTTACTATCCTGTCTACCTGCCACTCTACTTTCAAGAAACTATGAACCTGTGCTGCAACACTCCGCAGGACCTAAAGTGTATATGTCCTGCCCTGATTTGTCTTTCAAAACGAACACCTTACATTTATCCGTACTGAACTCTATCTGCCACTCCTCAGCCCACCGGCCCATCTGATCAATGTCCTAAGGTAACCTTCTTGGCTATCCACTACGCCAACAATGTTGGAGTCATCTGCAAACTTACTAACCATACCTCTTATGTTCACATCCAAATCATTTATATAAATAGCAAAAATCATTTTTCTGAAGAAGGGTCTGGGCTGAAACATCAGCTTTCCTGGTCCTCTGATGCTGCTTGGACTGCTGTGTTCATCCAGCTCTACATATTGTTATCTAACATCCTTGTAAATCTTTTCTGAACCCTTTCAAATTCCACATCATCCTTCCTATAGCAGGGAGACCAGAACTGAATGCAGTGTTCCAAAAGTGACCTAACCAATGTCCTGTATAGCCACAACATGACATCTCAACTCCTTTACTCAATGCACTGATCAGTAAAGGCAAGCACACCAAACACCTTCTTTACTATCCTGTCTACCTGCCACTCTACTTTCAAGAAACTATGAACCTGTGCTGCAACACTCCGCAGGACCTAAAGTGTATATGTCCTGCCCTGATCTGTCTTTCAAAACGCACACCTTACATTTACCCCTATTGAACTCTATCTGCCACTCCTCAGCCCACCGGCCCATCTGATCAATGTCCTAAGGTAACCTTCTTGGCTATCCACTACGCCAACAGTGTTGGAGTCATCTGCAAACTTACTAACCACACCTCTTATGTTCACATCCAAATTATTTATATAAATAACAAAAAGCAGTGGGACCAGTCTCCATCCTTGTGGCATACTGCTGGTCACAGGCCTCCAGTCTGAAAAGCAGCTCTCCACTGCCACGACACTCTGTCTCTTATCTTCAAGCCAGTTTTATATCCAAATGGTTAGTTCTTTCTGTATTCCATGTGACCTAACCTTGCTAACCAGTCTATCATGTGGAACCTTATCAAACACTTCATTGAAGTCCATATAGATGATATCCACCTCTCTAAGGATAACAACTCTTCAGTTCTGTTTTCCTTCTTAGTGCTTTCTTATATAGTGGGGTAACATTTTCTGCTTTCCAATCCACAGGAAGCATTCCGAAATCTATAGAATTTTGGAAGATAGTTGATGCTTTGGTGACACTCCACATCCTTCAACATTCTGGGATGTAAAACATATGGTCCTGGGGATTTAGCAACTTTCAGCCCCATTAATTTCTCCAGTTCAACCTTCTTACTTATGCTAATTTCTTTTAAACACTCCTTCTTCTTTCTAGTTACTTGAATCTCTGCTTCTGCAAGATTTATTTCGCTTAGACAAGCAGGGAAACATATGACAGGGCTAACAGAGCTCACATGAACGTTGGAGCATAGCGGCGGAGCAGTTTAACAGATGTTTTGCATATGGCTGTCTTGATAGAATGAGTGATTGTTGCCATTGACAGCTAGACCTATATCTGTTGGATATGTGCAGGGACCTTCACTCCATTGCTTGAGCTATGGGTGCCTTTATTCATTACTTACGACAGATAGGGCTGAAGAAACTTGTCTTTCCTTTAGGAGTCCTATTCCTTCAAAGGTGGTAATTAATGCACTCCAACAAGGAGCACCGAGAGCCCAGCATCCAGGAATTGTCATCCCAGGACATTCCATGTTTTTTTCTGAAGAAGGGTCTAGGCCTGAAATGTCAGCTTTCCTGCTCCTCTGATGCTGCTTGGCCTGCTGTGCTCATCCAGCTCTATACCATGTTATCTCACATTCCACGGGTGACCTGCTCCTCTGCCTCGTCTCTGCCACAGATCCCATTGTCTCCATCAGGTCTGAGCAAAAAGGCTCTGCCTGTACCTGAGCAGGAAGTTCCCAGCAGAACAGAGTCCTTTAGGCCTTGGATCAGGGGACGTGCATCATCCAAGCAAGCTGGCTTAGCGCTTGGCAGGCTTGCTCAGCTGTGGGTATTGGGCGCCACAACTCAAAAGGTTAAACAGCCTTGAAATTACTTTGGCTGCATGGGTGTCAATGTAGCGTAAAACAAAGCACTTCACCAAATCCTTCTATCTGCTAGGGATTTTGATTGGTTCTGCTTTTATTCTAACCAAACTTGAAGGGCGCTGATCACCGTGTTTCCATTGGCAACATGCGGAGGTGAGCTCAGAGCACTCTGGGGCTGTTAGTCTCTGCTGCCCTCTAGAGGTAACACAACCTCAGGGAAGTGCCAGCATGAGCTATTGCTGAGAGTTTGGGGAGCAATTGAGATTACTCTCGGCCCTCCAATATTCTGCAATAAACAGGCATTCCTTGCACACTGATGTTTGAGGAAAGTATAGACAGCTCCCACATATTCCTGCACAATTCCTTACTGATGTTCACTCGACTCAAAACATTAACTCCGATTTCTCTCCACAGGTGCTGCCAGATCTGCTGAGCTTTTCCAGCAATTCCTGTTCTTGTTTCTGATTCACAAGTATTCACAGTCATTTCAGGTTTTATTTCTCTACTGATGCTGTGGCCAGAAACAAAGCAGGAAGTCATTGGCGCAATGATGAAAAAATTCACTTCCATTGAATGTCAAAAAAAAAGCATAAAGTGGAAGCAGTAGCAATCAATCATTCCCTTAGGGCAGGGACATCTCTCAGTTATCACTAGCTTGTAGCTTTGAGTGTTCTCATATGTTCATTAAAAGTAATCCAGTGGCTTTTAGGTTCTGTCAGATCTGTCTCCTTTGCTTCATAAGTGCACTTTGCTTCTTTTGCAGGATTATCAGTGTTGTTTCCCTCAGTATCTCCACTAGAAATATCATGTCTGAGGAGACATGGCTCATCTATCTTGTTTTCTGGTAAGTGCCACCCATCCTTTAGCTGGGTTGTGGAGCTCACAGCAAACAGCTACTGTCCTCACGTGAGTGATCCTTCTGAATGGCCCAGGCAATGGAAGTTCACGTTCGGCAGGGTAATTGTCTGCTAGCTGATGTCTCTTAAGGCAGTATGGTTGACATTGTTATGATGATTGGCATCAGTTTTTGGTGTTCTGCACGAGGGCCACTAATCGTGTCTACCAGGGATTTCACTAGTCACCCACAGGCCAGCCCTAGGAGATGTTGCAGGGAATGAGCATTTGAAGAACATGAGAGTTGTGCACAACATTAACTGTCAGGACAGATCCCTGGACAGTGGGAATTGCTACCGGAGTTGTTGCCTGCAGAGTTGGACAGTGAGGGAGTGAAATCCATTCCTGTTAAGGAATGAGGCCGGATGGTGCTTGGGAGCATCACATGTGCTTAGTTAATAGCTCTTTGTACATGAGGGAAAACAGCAGTGACTGCAAATCCGACTGCTTAGGCAGCTCTCTTGCTCCATCTTGAACTCATGTGCTTTCCTGAAAAGGGCATCTGTAAGTTCACAAATGAATTATGAGGGATTAATTGGGAGATGCCACACAAGTTCCCATTGTGCATTAAAAGGAGTCAGTGATGGAAGTTCAATGCCACTGTGATTTTAAGGACCACAGACAGTGTGACCAAGCTATGCAGCTATAGATCTAACTACTGGAGATGGCATATGGAGGTCTTGTGATGGTGTCCTTAGACTATGTCAATGGCCATCCATTCACCTGCACGGAACTGGGATGCCTTCAGTAGACCATGTCATGGTACACTGCCTGCCACTGCTGCTGACCCTGGAGATTTAACACCCCCCCACCCCGCCCCTCTCAGGTACTGCTCACTCTTCCATAATTGGAGTTCCTGGACCTTCAGGATGCTGCTGGGCCAACCTTCACCTTCTCCTCCTCCTCGTCAGGAAGAAAGATACAATTCTCTTTTGGAAAACCTGCCCTCTTCAACCTAGCCCTTGGACCCTTGCCAAGCTGCTCATATATCAGGAGAAAGCCTAGTCTTCATGGTGAGGCCATTCCTGCACGATCTGTGACAGCTCATCCTCTTCCACATTCAGCCAAGTGGAAGGAATGTGTAATCTTGAGCATTCCATGCACATGACACAAAGCTGACTTTGAGTCTTGGTTCCCTTCATAATGCCCTGCAGCACTGTCCTGCAACTTTCATAACAGCCTCCCCCCCGTGGCCTACAGATTCAGAAACGGCGCAGCAATGAAAGGTCCTGCAGAGCTTCACTGCAAACTGTACACACACTAATATCCTTCCCCTTTGATCCAGCCCTTATCCCAACACCTCCCACCCCAGTGTGTGGTGCTCTTCAGCTCAGAGTTTAATGCATTACTCGAACTGGCTTGGATGTCAATGGTATGAAACACAGAGCACAGTAAAATAGGTGTCATGCGGTTTTGAGCCCTTCACATCAACATAGACACTCTAACAGAGTGCGTATGTAATGGTGCTTTGGGGTTTCTTCACTCACTCTGTGAGCTGTGCAGGTATTATGTGTAGCCAGACATGAAGCCCATCCCATTTCTCAGTACTCACGTTCTCAGCAAGAGACTCTGCATTCACCAGAATCCTGAGAAAAATTTTTCCTTTGATTCTGGCACTCTCTAACATACAGATATTCACCGCATAACCATAGAATATTTTGATTCCCTTTGTTAACTTCCAATCTCTCCCAGTCACTGTGGCCCCTTTTACCATTTCCCCTCACCTTCCTGATATTCCGTCTGGGCATTCACCCCCTCAGTATCAGCCTGACACAACTTCTTATCCAAGTCACTCACTCCTTCACCCTCACTAGCACACATCATAATCCCATTCAGTTCCCTACTCTGAATATATTACTCCAGCCCTCCCTGGTCCTCCTTGTCCCTACCACAATTAATCTCCCCTTTGCTTCCCAGTTGCCTGCTTCCAATTCCAGGACCCTTCTGCCACCTTAACTGACCAAGCCCTTTAAGTAATATTTCCTGGTCATAACTACCAACTTTATCTTCAGTCCATTCACATATCACTCTGCCTGTTGGCCTCTGATAGTGTTCCTGCTGTGAGCCAGACTCCCTGCATTCATTTCTAAAGAAGGGTCTAGGCCCAAAACGTCAGTCTTCCTGCTCCTCTGATGCTCCTTGGCCTGCTGTGTTCATCCAGCTTTACACCTTGTTATTCCTGCATTAAGTCTTGTCCAGGGAAGCTACGTTCTTAGCTGTGATAGCCCAAACCCTATAGAAGGGCCATGCAACACCAGTTCTGAATCAGTCTGTGAATGAAGACACCTCAGTAAGAAACAGAAAGCCATGTACTTACCAGAACATGCAGGACAAAGTCCACCTCAGCAGCTACACACTCCCCCATATATACATTTGGGTTGGTGAAGACATATTTTTACACACTTATTATTCATAAGATTCTGATTGTGACCTGAAATAACTCCAGAGGCCGGTATCCCATCTCCAAATCACCTTTTATTTACACATGCATCGTAAATGCTGCAGACTAAAATCAGATCCAGCTCTTAGAGTGAACAGAATCCCTGACACTCTTGTTTATGTCTGTCAGCTAGGGCTCCCTGATTGGACCAGGTTAACAGCCCCAATCAGGGAACTCATATTCTATGACGTCCACCTGGCTAACCTCATCCAATCACGACATGACCATAAATCCAGAGGGCTGGGCTATTAATGAGCATTAACGACCTGCTAATGAATGCAAACCAGCTTTCAGAACATCACTGTCAGGAAGTTTGAACTACGTGAAAATTTATTTTAAAATAATACCAAAACTTTACCACACTGTGAGGAATCTGAATTTCGGACTCCTGCACAACCAAGTTGCCCCTCCTACCTTTCTACAGCAGGTCCGGAAGATTCTGCCCAGTGAGTGAGTGAGTGTTAAAATAATTGCCTGCCCCTTTTTACAAAAATGAGGATATCAACTGCTGCAAACTGTTCAGTAAAGGTTCATTCAACTCAATCGGGTGAAGAATGGTTGACAAAAAAGTTAACAGATTGGGTCTCACTCCAAGAATGAGCAGTGATCTTATTGAAATATATAAGATCCTGAAGGAATTTGATCGGATGGATTCTGAGATGAGAGACTAGAACTGTAAGGGACACATTTTAAGAGTTAAACGTCTTCTTTTTAAGAGGGAGAAGAAGAATGTTTCTTTTCATCTCTGAGGGTCATTTATCTGTGGAAATCTTTTCTCAGCAAACAGGACAGGATTAGGTATTGAATTTATTCAGGCGTCTGTGAGACAGATTTTTGATAAACTAGGGAGTTGATGGTTATGAGGGGCCAACAGGAAAGTGGAGTTAAGACTACAACTGATTCTGATATGTTCTTATTGAATGGCAGAGTGGGCTCAAAGGGTTGAAAGGTTTACTTCTGCTACTAAGTCCCAAGTTCCCAAACACAGCAGATTGACATTCCTGGCCACATGTCCAAACTCTCAAGTGCTTCCTGACGCTGACTGCCTGGATGTTAATCTTGCTTTTTGTGTACCTTCTTTGCAGCTGTAACTTTGCATTCCCTTCTCAGCTTAATCACCCTACGATCTTTGTGTGCTATGATCTGCCTGTACTGCACACAAAACAAAACTTTTCACTGTGCCTAGGTACATATAACAATAATAAATCAAATCAGATCAAATCAATGAGAGGCATCAGGATCGGCAAGCTACCTGAAATATATAGATGTGTTTGATAAAGTTAGCCTGAATGCCCTCAGTAACTTTATTGTGCCATGGGCCACGTACACATGATTCCTCTTCACCTCTCCAAAATATTTATATTTCTAATTGCTTTTGCATGTTTGCATGTATAATAGGCAACCGTGGCACATTGAAATGCGCAAATTTGTCCTTTTACCAAGAAAAAGGGTTCTTGTTAACTCATAATTCCTAGTGATTGGTTAAATATCTACAGGACTTTATTTTGCTTCTCTTTACATATGAAATCTTCTCCCAGACCTTTTCCAACGATGTGCTGTAATGGCCTTGAAGTATGTATCCTAGCGAGGTCCTTGAGTACATGTTCCCTTCTCATCATTCGTGGTGTGGAAGAATCGCTCCGAGTATCACCATATCTATCTGCTGTCAGCTCTGTTCTGATCCTAAACTCATCAAGTAAGGAGATCACTGTTGTTACTAATTTACTGTTTAAACTGTTGTTACTAATTTACACGCATTTTATAAGTCCTGCCCCAATTCACACAGTCTTTTCTTCAGAGGACAAGATGGGTAAAGCACAGAAAGAAGCCATTTGACTGCTGTGTCTGTGCATGTTCTCGGAAGAAGTAATTTACCCATCGCCATTTCCCAGCCTTCTCTCGTTGTCATGTATATTCTTCCTTTTCAAATGATAATCTAATTGCCTCTTAAATGTTTTAATTGAAGCGGCTCCCAATGTTCCCTCAGGCAGTGCATTCCAGATTCCAACTGTGTGTAAAAAGATCTTCCTCATGCCTTCACTGCTTGGCTTGCAATCACTTTAAATCTGTGCTTGCTTATTCTTGGATCTTACACCAATGGGAACAGCTTTTCATTAATTCTGTCCAGACACATCATTATTTTAAATACCCATATCAAAGCTCCTCTCAACCTTCTGTTCTCTGATGAAAATTCTGTCAACTTCCCTAATTCATCCATGTAACTGAACACTCCCCGTCCCTGGAACTATTTTCATAATTCTTGTCTGCACCATCTCTATAGTCTTCACATCTTTCCGAAAGTGTTCACCTAGAACTAGGCCCAATACTCCTGCTGAGGTCTAACCAGAGTTCAATACAAGCTTAACATAACCTCCTTACTTATAAAGCGTATTTGCTGCATACTTTATTAACCATGCAATGTATCCTGCCATCTTCAATAAGTTATGGATATATCCCCAGGATGGGATATCCCCAAGTTGTATATGACCTGCTGCACACAATTTGGCCCAATTACTGGACTCAGTAGTGTTTATATTTTGCATGAGTTTCTATCCATTTTAACAACTACTTCCCAACTTCTCCCTTTCCCATTATTCTTTTGTTTCTTATCTTCCTCATGCATGACGGAAGCTCTCCCTACAATCTGCCAATGGTATGTCCTTCATCCAAGCAAAGACCAACTGTAATGTGACATCCAAATGTTGAGCTGACAATTATAGCCATGAGTGAGATTTTAATTTTCACAATGTTGAACACAGGCCCTCCTGATGTACCCTCAAGATGATTTCCTTTCTGGCTTTGCGGTGGCCACCTTTCCTGCTGGGCTGCCATCTGGTGTCATTGTTGACCCTCTAATTGGGCTTCTGCTTCCCTGGTCCGCCCACCATCCTTAACTGGACAAGACTTGTGGAGGTGGCTTCTTAATTAGCCAGTTCCAGAAAGATTGCAAACATTCCACCAGGGCCACTTCCTGAACCACAATTGAGAACAGAGGCTAATGTTAAGATCATGACCCAAGTGTGTGTGAAGAATATATTCTTAAGTTCCTCATTTGATCTACCATGTGTATTCTGGTATTCACACAATCAGCTTATTTTGGATTTAAATCAAAATCCTATCAAACGTCTTCATAACTTTGAAGACTTCTATAGGTACTTCTTTTAGTCTTCTCACCAGAATTTCTCGAGAAAAGGGAATTTTGTACATTTTGTTTGCACTCCCTTTTGCTTCAATGTCCATTTGTGAAATTAACACCGAGCAGCACACAGTAACGCACATGTGGCCTACTTAAAGTTTGAAGCAAATTCCTACTTTTGCATTTAACTCTTTTAAAAATTAACTCTTTATGTAACTCTACCCTAAGTCTCTCTGTTATTATTTCTCATTCAGCTCCTGGGCAATATCTGACATTTTGTATTTGCCACTGCAATTGACGTTTCACTGCATGATGTTCACTCACCATTCACTGACCATTCTAAAGTTAGAGGAGCAAACACTTTGGAGGAAACTGATTGAAACTTTACCTTGAAATCAAACTCCCCATTTCTTCTTGCAACAATCAACCTGTCAACTTAGATTGTTACTTTGTGTTATGGCTAGAAAGAACTGGATAATATAGGAGTCTCTTAGCATTTTACTCTGTTCATAAAAATACAGTAGTGTATCTTGATTATAATTGCACACCCAAAGAATACAGACAGCAGCTCAGCATGTCATTCTATTATTTAGATATTGAGGTCTTGTCTAAACATTCAGTCTTCTCTAGAATACAGATAATGCTGTAACCAGACTGTGGCTGCTGTCTGAAAGGATGCTTAACCAAGCAGTAAATATACAAGTCCATCATGTGAACCCAATCCAAATGATCACAAATCTATTTTAGCTAAATATTAATGGGAGTCAAGTGTATTAGTCAACTGAACTGTTGGGTTGGGCACAGTTACAATGCCTTGAGTTAATTCATTGCTGTCAGAGATAAGAAAAAAGCTGCTAGGTGTGGTATCTTATGAGTTTTCAGTGCAAAGGGGCAAAATTCCCCTGCCCGCTGTTTCTAATAAAGGTTTCAAGTGTCTTTTTTTAAGATAGATTAAAGTTGTTCCTAAAGCAGACACAAAATTTTAATAGGAAAATGCGGGAAGGCCACATTGTAACACTTTCTTAATCCGCTCATGGGGTATTGTTGGCTGGGTTGACATTTACTACCCAGATGCTCTTTATAGGTTGGTGGTGAGCTACCTTCCTGAATTGCTGCGCTCTATTTGGCACAGGCACATGCACAGTGCTGTGAGGAAGCGAGTTCCAGGATTTTGACCCAGCAGCACTGAAAGAATGGCAAATCACTAAAAGAATTGCAAGTCAGGATGCTGAGTGGCTGGGAGAGGAACTTACAGATTGTGTACCTGCTACACTTGTAATTCTATATGTCCATAATAAGACCATAAGAAATAGGAGCTGGAATAGGCTGGTTGGTCCCTCGATCTTACTCCACCATTCAATAGAATCAAGGCTGATCCGATATTCCTCACGTCCACTTTCTTGCATTTTTTCCAAAATCCTTGATTCCTTTATTCTAGATCATAGTGGTCATGCATTTGGAAGGTGTTGTCAAAGGATCTTTGGTAAATGCTGCGTATTGAATATAGTACACCACTGCTACTGAGTGTCGGTGGTGGAGGGAATGAATATTTGTGGATGGTATGCCACAAAGAGGGTTGCTTTGACCTGGATGGTGTCCAGCTTCTCAAATGTTGTTGGAGCTGCACATATTCAATGACAATGAGGAATATTCTAGCACACTCCTGACTTGCCCCTTGTAGATAGTGGACAGGCTTTGGGAGTCGGGAAGTGAGTTACTTGCTGCAGGATTGCCAGCCACTAAACCAGCTTTTTGAACCGTAGAAATTATATGACTGTTTTAGTTTCTGGTCAATGGTCAGCCTCAAGATGTAGGTAGTGTGGGACTCAGTGATAGTTATGTGACTGAATGTCAAAGGGAGATGTTACAAATTGTAGATGATAATTACCTGGTACCTATGGGGAGCGTGACAGTTGTCAGCACAAGTCAGAATATTGTCCAGGTCTTCCTCCATTTGGAATTGGACTGCTTCAGTATCTGAATGTCATAACTAGTTCTGAACATTGTGAAATCATCAGTGATCATCTCCATTTCTGACCTTATGATAAATAAATAGCTGAAGATGGTTAGGTCAAGAACAAAAGTGAGGAACTCCAATGGAGATGTCCTGGAGCTGAGATGACTGATCTCCAAAAGCCACAATCATCTTTCTATGTGCCAGGTAGGACACCAACCAGTAGAGAGATACTGATACCCATGGACTCCGCTTTTGCTAGGGTTCTTTGATGTCAAATGCAGCCTTGATGTCAAGGGCAGTCACTCTCACCTCACCTCTGGAATTCAGCTCTTTTGTCCATGCTTGAACCAAGGCTATAATGAGGTCAGGAGCAGGGTGTCCCTGGCAGAACCCATCTGGGCATCACTGAGCAAATTATTGCTGAGCAGCTCTTGCTTGATAGCACTGTTGATGACACTTTCCATCACTTTACTGTTGACTGAGATTAGACTCATTGGGTGGTATTTGGCTGAGTTGGATTTGTCCTTCTTTTTGGGTACAGGGCATACCTGGGCAATTTTCCCCATTATTGGGTAGATGCCAGTGTTGTAACTGCACTGGAACAGCTTGGCTAAGGGTATGGAAAGTTCTAGAACACAAGTCTTCACTCTTATTGCCGGAATGTTGTCAGGGAACAAAGCCTTTGCAAGATCCAGCGCCTTTTGTTGTTTCTTGATATCACGTGGAGTGAATCGAATAGCCTAAAGACTGTAATGCGAGGGACCTCTGAAGGGACCAGAGAAAGACCTTCCACTCAGCACTTTTGGCTGAAGATTGCTGTGAATACTTCAGCCTTATCTTTTGCACTGATGTGCTGGACTCCTTCCTCATTAAGAATGGGGATATTTGTAAAGGCTCCTCATCCTGAGTTGTTTAATTGGCCATCGCCATTCACGTGTCACAGTGCAGATTTTGTATCTGATCCATTCATTATGGAATCCCTTAGTCCGATCTATCACTTACTGCCTATGCTGCCTGGCACACAATTAGTCCTGTATGTAGCTTCACCAGGTTGGCACATAGTTTTTATTATGCCTGGTGTCCACCTGCAATCTGCATTGAACGAGTGTTAATCCCCCAGCTTGATGGTAATTCATTCTTTTGTATAATGTCGGTATCGCTGGCTGGGCCAGCATTTATTGCCCATCTCTAAATGCCCTTGAGAAAACCATGGTGAGCTGCCTTCTTGAACTGCTGCAGTCCATTTGATGTAGATATCCCTGTTAGGAAAGGATCTAATGACACAGAAGTAATTGCAACGAGTCAGGAAGGTGAGTGGCTTGGAGGGGAATTTGCAAATAATGATGTTCCTATGTAGTTGCTTCCTTTGTCCTTCTAGATAGTAATGGCTATGGGTTTGAAAAGTTCTGTTGAAGGAGCCGAAGTGAATTTCTGAAGTGCATCTTGTAGATGGTACACACTGTTTGTGAGTGAGTGAATGTTCATGGATGAGTTGCCAATCAAGCCGGCTACTTTACCCTGTGTGGTGTCAAGCTTCTTGAGTATTGTTGGAGCTGGACTCATTTAGGCAAGTGGGAAATGTTCCATCACTTTATCAACTTGTGCCTTGTGGATAGTGGACAAGCTTTAGGGAGTCAAGAGGAAAGTTACTCAATGCAGTATTCCTAATCTTTAACCTGTTCTTGCAGCCACAGTGTTGATAAGGTCAGCCAGGGTCATTCTGTGGTCAATGGATACCCACAGGATATTGACACCAGAGGATATTGACTGCTTCAGTGTCTGAGGAGTCACATCTGAAAGGTTCGTTAATAACATAGCTAAAGATGGTTGTGTTGAGTGCACTTCTCTGAGGAACTCCTGCAGAGATGTCTTGGAGTTAAGATGACTGACTTCCAACAACCACAGCCACCTTTGTATGTGCCAGGTATGATTCTGAACAGCAGAAAATTTTCCCCTGATTTCCATTGAATCCAGTTTTGCTAGGAATCCTGATGTCACACTTGGTTGGATGCAGCCTTGATGTCAAAGGCTATCACTCTCACCTCACCTGTGGAATTCAGCTCTTTTCTCCATGTTTGAACAAAGGCTGTAATGGTCAGGAGCTGAATGGTCCTGGCAGAACACAAACTGGGCGTCACTGAGCAGGTTATTGCTGAGCAGGTACTGCTTATTAGCCCTGTTGATGACACCTTCCATTACTTCATTGATAATCAAGAGTAGACTGATGACGCAGTAATTGGCTGAGTTGGATTTGTCCTGCTTTATGTATACAGGACATAAGTAGGCAATTTTCAACATTGTCAAGTAGATACTAGTGTTGTTGCTGTATAGTAGAATATACAAAACAGAGCATAGCAGAGAATGGTAGAGTAGGGGATGTGCTAGACCATAAGGTTGCAGATTATGGTTGAGTATAATTCTGCTGCTGCTGGCTCAGAGTGTCTTATGGATGCCAAATCTTGAGTTGCTAGATCCATTTGAAGTCTATCCCATTTAGCACAGTGATAGTGCCACACAGCAGAATGGAGAGTATTCTCAATGTGATGATAGAACTAAGTTTCCATAAGGACTGTGCGGTGGTCACTCTCACCAATACTGCCATGGACAGATGCACTAAAATAGGCAGATTGATAATGATGATGTCAAGTATGCTTTTCCTCTTGATAGACCCAGTCTAACAGCTATATCCTCTTTGTTTCTAGCCACCAAGACAGCTTCTTCAGTAATGTATTAAAATGCAGTTAGATTGATCAGTTTCTTTGATTTCAGCTGGTGAGGCTATTATGTTTGTCTCAGTGGTGCTAATCCAAGACAGGTAAAAATTGACTCCTAATTTTTACTGAGTGACTTCTGCTGGAAGGCAAATGGACGTAGGTATACTAGTTGTGTCGGCTTCAACAATCTCCAGAGGGAAATAATCTCTCAAGATGTTCTGAATAGAAGATGGATCTGATTTTAACAGCAAAGGCACCAAGGGTCTGCTGGTTCCTTATTCCATGTCCCAGGAAGGATCAATGTCTTCAGGAACAGACAACGAGCAGAAACTACTTCCAAAATAATTATTTGACATACTGTGGTCATATTCCATTAAACATGTAAGGTATTAACTCTAATTCTTGGTTCATCTGGATAGAATTATAGAGTCCATACAGTGTGGAGGCAGGCCATTCTGCCCATACCAACATTCTGAAGACCTACCCACTCAGACCCAGCTCCCTACCCTGTCACTGTAATCCTGCACTTCTCATGGCTAATCCAACCAAGCCTGCACATCTTTGGAATGAGGGAGGAAACTAGAGCATCTGGCAAAAACCCACACAGACATAGGGAGAATGTGCAAACTCCACACAGACAGTCATCCAAGGGTGGAATCAAACCCAGGTCCCTTGGACTGCGAGGCAGCATTGCTAACGACTGAGCCACCATGCCACCTGCAGATAGTCTGTTTGAAATACTGTCTCTGTCACTAACACTTTGAGTATCCTGTGTACATTATTCTGCCCCATTGAACTCTGCATTTGTAGCACACAGCCCAAGATGTGCTATGGTTTTACTGTGCAGTCTTACTGTGGAATAACACAGTGTACTCAGGCATTAATCTCTCTGTGCATAATTCCTAATCTAAGATATTTCATTTTCTTCTGACAACCTGGCAGTTGCACCAGAAAGCATTAAGACAATCTGACATTTTGACAGACACTAAACTTTCAGACATGAAACAGATCTTTCACCTTGTATTGAGTAGTCAGTCTCCTCGGAGGTAAAAGGAGCAGCAAATTCTTGTGGCAGAATGCTGTGTGAATGATGAATCTTACTATCAGGCTTTCAAGAAATAAAGTTTATGTGGGTAGGTTTCCTCAATCTGTTTTCTTCAAAATAACATAATTAATCCCGACAAATTTGTTACAGCATCTCATGAAACCTCCAAGGGAGTACATCAGCTGCATACTTGTAATGGAGTTCAATTATAAATGGAATTTTATTGAACCGAAGGTTCCTTGCATGTTTTTGGGTAGAGGGAGTAAAGGATAAGGGCTGCAAATATGTGAAGTCATTATTTTGAAAATTAAAACTGGATTGTTTAATACTAGACAGTAGCTATGTAAAGTATAATCACCTCATTGATATTGTATCTGTCATACAGGCCATTTGGCCCATTGTTCAATTCTGGTATTTATGGTCCACATGGATAGGCAATAAATACAAGCTTAGGCAGTGATACCATAATCCCATGAATAAATAAAAAAAAGTAATCTCCTTTCACGCATATTCATATGATTCATTTAGTATCACCTTCTCATAAAAGCAATATATGATGGAAAACTGAAACAAATACAGAAAATGCTGGAGAAATACAGGAGAGTGATGAGTCTGAAAACATTCTAAGGAACTGAATTCAAAATTTAACTCTATTTCTCTCACCACAGATGTTTCCTGACCTGGGAGTTTCTCCAGCATTTTCCGTGCTTGTTTGACATCTCCTTTGTGCTCCTTTTCCCTCTCATATGCTTGTGCTGATTATCCTTAAATGCATCCCCGCGATATGACTCAAATACCTCTTGGTGTAGCACATTCCACACTCTTATCCTTCAGGTTATTTTAAGCTGACGCGGCGATGGATATGTTATCTCTCATAGTGTAAGAAACTAGGATGAGGGTAATGTGGTATTGAGAGATCCAAGAGATGCTTATTACTGATCATCAATATATACAAATAATACGTTCATAGACACATCCATCTCTGGGCTAACGTTAAACTGCTCAGTTGCAAAGAGCAGTGTGCCTCCATCAACATGCCATGCTTCAGGTGGCCTGAGACAAGATGGACTCTGAGACCATTATATCCTCAGATCACGAGCTATGATAATGTAATGGCTCATGGGCAAGTCTCTTAAAAGTATACTGACATACTGACTGTGAAAGCTTACTCCACAAATTCTTTATCAGATTTATTAGTGATTGTCTTATATTTATGGCCCCTTGCTTTGGTCTGTAGGACTGGGGATGTTTTGTTTACGTCAGCCCTTTGCAATATTAAACCATGGGCTTGCCTACCCTGTCGGGTTGACATAAAAATTCCCAATGACTAAAGAAGAATGGAAATGCTTGTTGGGTCTTGGAAGCTATGTAGACGCTGACCTCGTTAGTACCTGGATGGAAGACCACCTGGGAATACCAGGTAAGGTAGGCTTTCAGGGCCCTTTTATGGTGCAGTGGTGGTGTCCCTACTCCTGGGCTGAGAGGCCCAGTTCAAGTCCTACTTCTGAACAGGTTGCTTAGAAAAATAGGTTAAATAAAAAAAAAACTGTGGAATTGGCTAATACTCTACTTTTGGCCAAGAGGCAGCGAAATCCTGTGCTCCATATCGGTCTAAGATCATGAATTGGAGCTATGTTATTGTGGTGTGTACTGTTTGGATAAGTGTAGCCTCTGCAATCAGATAAGTGGATGAATTACTCCTTTGCTTTGATCACTGATGACTTGGTTCAATCAGCCAAAGAGAACATGGATATCGCTCCCCTATATTCAGATGCAAGAGGCCCTCAGGTGCAGTTGGCCTTAAGCACCAGAACTGGGGAAGCTTTACTTTTCTCTATACTACATAGAACATCATGAGATTCTGAAAAATAAACAATGTCAACATTCCACCAGGGAACAAACGCATTAAGGAAGCCGTGTGGACTTTACAAACAGAGAATGGTATTTTGAACAAAAACAAAGTTGCTGGAAAAGCTTAGCAGGTCTGGCAGCATCTGTGGAGGAGAAAACAGAGTTAATGTTTCGGGTCCAGTGACCCTTCCTCAGAAGGGTCTGAGGAAGGGTCACTGGACCTGAAACGTTAACCCTGTTTTGTCCTCCACAGATGCTGCCAGACCTGCTAAGCTTTTCCAGCAACTTTGTTTTTGTTCCTGATTTACAGCATGCACAGTTCTTTTGGTTTTTATTTAATGGTATTTTGACATGATCAATGGGGCAATTGGTGCTAATAACGTATGTTTTTTTTATGTGTTTCACTCGTTTTTCCCCATTCCCCTGCAAATGCTGACTATCACTGGGTTGCTATGCCACAGCCACCAGCTGATCTCCACCGTCTCAACTGAGTAGTCATTGTCTAGGTGTGAGCGTGGAAGGTGAATATTTGACCATGCAGTGTTATAGAGTTGTGCCTGATAGTGTAGAGCTCATTGGAATTTATGGTACACAAGGAAGCCATTAGGCCCATCGAATTCACAAGCCCTGGGAAAGAGTTGTCCAGCACTGATCCCACTTTCCAGCTCTTGTTCCATAAACCCGCAGGTTACAGCATGACAAGTATCTATCTTTTTATTAAAGACATTAAGGGCTCCTCCTTTTATCACCCTATCAGACAATAAGATCCAGGCTCTTACCACTCTCTGGGTGAAACAATTTTCTTCCAGTCCCCTCTGATCCTCTTGTCACTTAGTTTAATTCTCAGGATCCCAAATTATTAATTTTTTAGTTCAGGAAAATAGATTGCTTTTATTCACTCTAAGTCCCTCATAATTTTATACATCTTAACGTAAGCTTCTCAGAGCCTCTCCTGTGCCAAAGATGATAACGTCAGCTTGTTCAACCTTCCTTCACTGCAATAATTTTCCCTGTCTGACAAAGGATTCATAAATCTACTCTGAACTTTTGGTAGTGTGATCACTTCCTTTGGGTGAGCAGAACTATACACAACATTTTATCTATGTTTATACAGCTCAGGCAAAACCTTCCTCTGATGTGAGTGCAATCATTAGATAACAATCGGGAATGGGAAGTCGGCCTGGTACATCTCCCCTTGGTCTGCTAAGGCCTTAACTGAACTTGGAAAGTTGAGCCAGGGCTATGAATATTCAAATTAATGTTTCAAGCTTGATCATGTGTATAAGGTTAAAGAAAAAATCCAGTGTAGATATTTTTTAACAGTAGAACATTCCCATGACATAACGAAAAATTATAATTGGCGCCATTATGAAATTCTGTAATGATTACTAGAGACAATTTCAAATGAAATAAGAGTGTTGGTTATTATTAACAAAACAAGTGTTAACTGCAAACTGCAAGGCAACACAGTTCTGAGATTTTCTGTTCATTTCTCATTGACAAGCTGCCCTTGCTGATCTCATCCAGAGACATCAGGTCTGTTGCCTGCTGACAGCACCCAGTTCTACTTTATCGCACCTTCGCTCAACCATTGCACTGACTGCATTGCCTGTCTGCCTGTCTCTGACCTGGATAAGCTGTAATTTTGTCCAAAGAAGGCAATTGTCCCTGACTGACTGTCTTTTTTCACCATCTCCCACTCTTGCAACACCAAAATTATTTTTTGCCACATTTTCCACCGAACCAATCTTGTGTCCAATTCGAGCCGATGCTGAACTGAGTTTTAAAACCTTTAACCTTCCTTCACAGAGGTCATCGACTTCCATATCGTTGTCTGTCTCTACATGTTTCAGTCTATCTGCAGTGGAACATTCAACTGTGCTTTAGTTATCTCTAAACTCAATGATTTTGATGCTCTCCTGATCATTTTCCATCATCCATCTTTTATAGACTATTGGTCATTTAAAATTCTAATGCCCATATCATAACCTGCAAAAAGTGTTACTTAGCATTAACTCTCTTATCAACTCTACACTGATTTCTGGTCTACGAACACCATGAATTTAACATTCTTACCTCATTATCACAATGGCTCACCCAGCTATATCTCTAATCCTTCTTACAACCTTATGGGAAAACTACAGTCTTCCAAAATTGACCTCTTGTGGGCATCTTTCATACTCCGTATAACTGACACCATGCCATCAGTTGTAGACCTTAGACTACAGAATTTCCTCACTAAACCTCTCCAACTCACTCAATTCCTTGAAGGGCCTCCTTAAAATCTGCCTCTATTATCAAGATTTTCAGTAAGAAATTTTGATTTCACATATTGATATCAAATGACAAATTGTCTCTCAGTCCTGCAGCCAAATTACTCATAATAGATAATAATGGTATTAAGGTTGCAGTGATTGTAATGAGGTCAGCCAGGTTGACCTTGTAGAATATGAATCCCTGATTGGGGCTGTTAACCCGGTCCAATCAGGGAGCCCTTGCTAACAGATATAAACAGGAATGTCAGGAATTCTGATTGGTCTATGAGCTGGCTCTGAATTAGCTGGGTCAGTGGCATGTACTATGCACATGTAAATAAAGGATGACTTGGTGATGGGATACTGACCTTTGTGGAGTTATTTCAAAAGACTTTAATGCAAAGCAACTTCCTAAATGTTCATATAGGATATAGAAGGCCATTCTAAACTTTACTTGCAATCTCTCTACAATGTTAAATTCATTTTGCTGTCTAAAGAAAAGTCATGGCAACTTGAAATGTTAACTATTTCTCTCTCTGCCGTTACTACCAGACTGATTTGAGATTCTCTGGAACTTCTATTTTTCATTCAGGTTTCCAACATTTGCAGTATTTTACTTTCATTATCGTTATTTGTTTTGGTTTGCTGGGAAGATAATAAATGTAACTCCATATTTTGTGCTATTTTTCTATGTCTAGTTGAAACCTTTTTCAGCACAAATTTTCTGTTAGGGCCCATTCCCTACAAAGTTCACATTGTTTCCCTGCCCAGTTGAGTTGTATTGAATATTAAGTGAGCTGGGTACGTGAACTGACCTTTCTTTTAAGGCTTTAGGGCAGTTGCTTGATAGACATAAAGCAGCAGAACTCCATGAAGCCTTGAATTCCAAATCTTCAGTTCAGATCATTGGTGAGACCACACTTGGGATCCTCTGTATGGTTTTGGTCTCGTCACAAGGAAGCATATGCATTGAATTGAGAGTGGCTCAGATAAAGTTCAGTCAGCTGATTCCTAGGATGAAAGTGTTGTCTTGTGAGGAAAGGTTGAATAGTTGGGCCTATACTCATTGCAACTTAGAATAAAAGCTGATTTTACTTAAGATTCTGAAGGGTTTTGACAGAATAGACACTGGAAGGACATTTCCTCTTGTGGGCGAATCTAAAACCAGAGGGCACAATTCCAAACGTTTTCTGTTTAACAGGTGGAAGTTCTCCTTTAACAGAATCATTAGTGGCTAGTATTCTTTTCCACAGAGAGAAATGAAAGCCAGGCCTTTAATCTAAATCAGCCAGATTGGGACTAAGGATTGAGTCAAACCACAATCTGATCAACTATGATCTTACTGAATGGCAGAACAGGTTCTATAGGCTAGATTGCCACCTGCTGCTCCTATTTCTAATGATCTTATGATCAAACATCATTAGCTCTATATTTCATTCTTTGGCCTGGTATCAATTTTTGGCTGATTTACATGCTTTTGCTAAGTGTTTTGCAGGTGAATTCTTATATGAAAGGCTCAATATAAGATTGTTGTCATTGAGACATCTGGAAAGATCAGTACTACCTGTTAAAGGATTCAGGGCTAAATTGAACATGAGTGGCTACAACTATTGTCTATTGAGTAATGTGTAATTTGCAGTTTCAGTAGCGATTATGATTTATGTTCCCTTGTTTTAGACATCAAACATTGTAAACAGAGTGACAAGATTAAATAATTAGCACAATGGTTCTAGTTGTAAAGGAAAATAACAATGTGCACATTTAGTGAAAGCTGGGCTTTCATGTTCAGGTAAATATTTTATGCTGAGAACGAGCATTACTCTATAAATTAAAGTAAACTAAAACAAATTTAGGAAAGAAACTGTGTGAAAGAAAATAAAAGTCATTGGAAAACCATGATAAAGTGTGGAAAAACATAAAAAAGTTGATTTAAAAAGTAATGGAGTACTGCAGTACCAGACTGAGAATGATGTTTATTTAAGTCCGTTCGTCATCACTCTGATGGGATGTGTGACTTTGATGGCAAAACGTATTATTTAACTTCAGAGCTATGGGAAAAAAACTGTAGTGATAGAGAGTGAAAGTGAAAATTTGTCAATAGATTCAGATAAGTTATACAACTGGGTAGATTAAATTTCTTACTGACAAATCTAAAGTATTGCATATATTAGATATAAACTAGGCAATTAGCAGACGGAAACTTATAACTACAGGTAATAGCGGGCTAATATTGGATCCAAATGGATTATTTGGACATGTTCCCAATTTTATGTTCCTGACAAAAATTGGACACTTTGTCTTTTTAGCATTCGCACTTCTAGTTGTAGCTGGGTGAGGGATATGGTGATTTCAATACTATTGTACAAAGCAACAGGAAAAGTAAACCATTGACAGAAAGCATAAGCGAGACTAATGTTGGCCAGACATTGCAAAATCCAAGACAAAGTTATGGTAGTAATAGATAAAATGGATTAATTGTTCACAATAGTACAAGGGATGGTAGCTCTGCTGCTTTTTGATGCTGAAATGTTTGGAGGTTTTGTGTGTGAAGCGCTAATTTTCTACCTTCCTTTCAAACATCAGTGCCAGCTACATTGGTGGTCTTTGCTGATCAAGACCAGGCATTCACCCAGTTCCCTTCTAACCACTTATAGAAAGAGAATTGTGTTGGTATCTGAGTGAATGTGAAAATAACTGCAATTTGTAGAGTTCATCATCAAGCAAACCTAAGCACTGAACAACTGTCTACCTGTGTATTCTGGACAAATATCATTTTAAGCATTGTATTTAACCACCACCCTCTTGAACACAATTTCAAACTTGTAAGCAGTCAGAAAGCAGCATTCCCACTAGCTGAGGTGGGAACTGTTGATGTCAGGATGCAGACAGCGAAGGACAGATGTCCCAGTAAGTTACGGCCTAGATCCGATTCCACGTGGACAGATCAGCTAGAGGATGGCCAGTAGTCACAAATGGAGCCTGGCAGCCATGAAGGTTTAAAGGGAGCTCCTTGCATGAGCTATCACAGCCATACCCTTCCTGTTCTAAGTCCATCATATTGGACCTCGTCCAGACCAACTTTGTCCCTTCATTGCTGACTGGAAATCTCAATTAGTGTGGAGGGTGGGGCATTAATAGTTCCCAAAATAAATTCTAATTGACCTCTGTTGACATTTTGTCACTGGCTGTCACAATTTCTCTGACGTTAAGTCACACCGTGTGAAAACTGCAATGAGTATGAAACACACATTACCCTGCACCTGGCTGTATATCCCATCAGACTCTCGTCAGCCTAGAAACAAAGGATTTAATCAACTGTTTACCTCAGTCAGCTCACAAACATTAACTTGTGAAATAATTGGAGTATCACTTTGCTATGCCTTATTATCATCTGTACCTCCAAAGGCTTGGAATAGAAGGGCTTGGGACACTGGTAATCATTAAACAAAGCACTTCTACGTACTTGAAAACAAATGTGTAACAACTGAAAAAAAAAAGTTGGTTTTGCAAGGAATGTTCACAGACAATATTGGATTGCTTTTTGTTGTCTTGTTGTTAGGTGCCCAATACATTGTGAAATCTTTCAACCTGCAGAAGAATCTCCATTCACTGAGAAATTCATGTGATTAAACCCCCTTTGTTAACATTCCACCTGATCTCATCTACTGTAACAAAACTTAATGCCCACCGAAGTATGGCTATGTTGTAAATTGTGGTAAACACATAGGAGCAAAGGGCTTAGGAGCGGGAGCAGGTTATTTGGCCTTTTGAATCTCTTCCACCATTCAATGAGATCACGGCTGATCAATTGTGGTCTCAGTTCCACTTTCTATCTGTTATCCATAACCCTCAACTGTTTGTCTTTTGCACAATGCAGTGCTGGCATACAGACCATCCTAAATGTTCCTAGTTTAAAATACATAGTTGAGCTGCAGTACTGACCTGGCACTGTCACTACCTCTCCCATCAGGTGCACCAAGTTCCACAGCTAGGTTCACCGTGTGAGGAAGGGGGTATACTGAACCCTGCAATTTCATGTTGGAACATGAACTTTACTGGAATCTGTGTGCAATGTTTCTGAATGACTTAAAAGGTGTGCACTAGATTTGAGATTGGGTCAAAGTATGAGAGACTTCAGTTTTGCAGACAGATTGGTAAAACTGAAGTTGTTCCACTGAAAGAATGTTGTGAAGAAATTTGTCAAAGCATTTATAACCATCAGATTGCTGAACACAGAGACTAGGGAGCTCCTGCTCTTACTGACTGTAGGATGATTGATGAAACAACCAGAGACAATATGAGGAAAAACTGTTTTATGCAACAAGTGGGATAGCCTTCCTGAGAGGTTAGTTGCAGTAAGTTCAATTGTTGCTTTCAAAAGAGAATTGGATAATTCAATTCAGGTTTTGGTTTAGTTTTGGCAGTGAGGTGGACTGGCATATTTGCTTTTACAGAGAGCTGGCGAGGGAACCATGGGGCAATATACTTCTGAGCTATAACCATTCTATGAACTAGCATGTTCATTAATATGATCTTTGTCCCTAAAAATGGAAGTGTGCAGAAACATTTATGAAGGTACCCTCAGTGTAACTAGACGGCTTGGTTAAGCATGCACAGTTTGTGTCTTGCTTATCAAAGTCAGCAATGGTCACTGGGTGTTATGTTTGGTTTCCAGTGAAATAGGAGCCAACAAGTGTTCAGTGGCATAAACAGGGATCATTATGTTGCATTATCTACAGATATAGTGAACTTTATTTCTAACTAATTCATAAAAGGGGGCTGGTACAGCCAAAATGATGGTGAATATAAATTTAGCGGTTGTCTGGAGAGACCCTGGAATGTAACACCTGATAGGATACCAAGGAGGTTTCAAAGGGAGGAAATCCACCACAAACTAATCTATTTAAACTTCCTGGGAGTTCTCTCAGCCTGCAAACTGTGGGAGGAAAGATAACCATCTGGTGAGAAACCTGTTTTGTGTCTACCCTTTTTAGAAAAAAGAGATTAAAAGTCAGTTCAACACTGGTTTGTATAAACTCATGAAAGATGGCATGCTAGCGAGCTGGGGTATTCTTGTGTACTGGCCTGGATTCAAGAACCAAACTGCTGTGAAGGTCACAGTTGAAGAACCACCTCCTAATCACCTCTGCACTGCAAGTAAAGAATTCTTTACTCTGAGTGCTAGAAACCAGCAAGTCAGTTGAAAGGGAATAAGGCTAAAAAATTTCAATTAACGTGCAGAGCCAAGAGTCCTGAAATCAATGGTGGAACAATCAACATTTTCCCATCTACTCTTTATGATTAACTTACAGATTGATCTGTATTTTTTAAACTTTAATATTTTTTGGGATCTTATTTCTATTCTGTGCATATGTGTTTGATTATTATTTCTTTTTGCATATAATAACTAATGAGATCATTCTTCAAAGGAGGCTAATGCTGGTTTATTTTGGAGTTTAACCCTGAAAAGTGTGAGGTGATTCATTTTGGAAAGGCAAATTTGAAAGCAGAATACAGGGTTAACAGAAAGATTCTTGGCAGTGTAGAGGTGCAGAGGGATCTTGGGGTTCACGTCCACAGTTCCCTGAAAGCTGCCACCCAGGTGGATAGAGTTGTTAAGAAGGTGTATGGTGTGTTAGCTTTTATTAATAGAGGGATTGAGTTCAAGAGCCGTGAAGTTATGCTCCAGCTATACAAAAGCCTGGTTCAGCCACTTCTGGAGTATTGGGTTCAGTTCTGGTCACTTCATTACAGGAAAGATGTGGAAGCGTTGGAAAAGGTGCAGAGGAGATTTACCAGGATGTTCCCTGGAATGAAGGGAAGGTCTTACAAGGAAAGGTTGAGAGAGCTAGGGCTTTTCTCTTTAGAACGACGAAGGATGAGAGGTGACTTGATGGAGGTGTACAAAATGATCAGAGTTATAGATAGAGTGGACAGCCAGAGATTTTTTCCTAGGGTGGAATGTAGCTATTATGAGGGGGCATAGTTTTAAAGTGAGTGGAAGTAGATATAGGGGAGACGTCAGAGGTAGGTTCTTTACTCAGAGTGATACGGGTGTGGAATGCATTGCCGGAGACGGTAGTGGAGTCGGCCTCATTAGGGGCATTTAACCGGCTATTAGATAGGCATATGGATGATAGTATAAGGTAGGGATGGATGTTAGATAGACCTTAGGTTTAGGGTAAAAGTTCGGCACAACATTGTGGGCCGAAGGGTCTGTACTGTGCTGTACTGTTCTATGTTCTGTGTTCTTATCTAGAGGATTGGAGTATAAGGATGCAGAAGTTATGCTTCAAGTATACAAAACCTTGGTTAGGCCCCAGTTGGAGTACTGAGAGCAGATCTGGGTGCCATACCTTAGGAAGGATATATTGGCCGTGGAGGGAGTATGATATAGGTTTAGAAGAATGACCCTGAACTTCAGGGGTCAAGTTATGAGGAGAGATTATGCAAATTAGGTTAGTTTTCTCTAGAATTTATAAAGTTAAAGGGTGATCTGATCGAAGTCTTCAAGATATTAACAAGAAAAGACAGGATAGATAAACTTCTTCCATTGGGTAGAGATTCCAGAACGAGAGGGCATAGTCTAAAAATTAGGGCCAGGCCATTCAGGAGAATGGTAGAGGTTTGGAACACTCTTCCACAAACAGTGGTTGATGTAGGATTAGCTGTTCATTTTAATTCTGAGATAGAAACATTTTTGTTCAACAAAGGTTTTAAAGGATATTGGCCAAAGACAGGGGCATTGTTGCTAAATTTGCAGATGACACAAGGGTAGGTGGAGACAGGGAGTGTTTAGGAGGCAGAGAGGCTTAGGATGGACTTGGATAGGCTAGGTGAGTGGGCAAAGAAGTGGCAGGATAGTGTGGGAACGTGTGAGGTTATAAACTTTGGTGGGAAGAATAGAGGCATAGACTATTTTCTAAAGTTGGAAAGGCTTCAGAAATCTGAAGCACAAAGGGACTTAGGAGTCCGAGTTCAGGATTCTCCTAAGGATAACCTGCAGGTCCGGTTTGCAGTTAGGAAGGCAAATGCAATGTTACCATTCATTTCAAGTGGGCTAAATTATAGATAGATAGAATCCCTACAGTGTGGAAACAGGCTCTTCGGCCCAACTAGTCCACACCGAACCTTGGAGCATCCCACCCAGACCCATTCCCCTATAACATAAGAACATAAGAACAAGGAGCAGGAGTAGGCCTTCCGGCCCTTCGAGCTTGCTCTGCCACGCAACAAGATCATGGCTGATCTTTTCGTGGACTCAGATCCACTTACCCATGCTCTCACCGTATCCCTTAATTCCTTTATTGTTCAAAAAAATCTACCTTAGCTTTAAAAACATTTACTGAAGTAGCATCAACTACTTCACTTGGCAAGGAATTCCATAGATTAACAACCCTCTGGGTGAAGAAGTTCCTTCTCAATTCAGTCCTAAATCTGCTCCCTCTAATCTTGAGGCTATGCCCTCTTGTCCTAGCTTCACCTGACAGTGGACACATCCTCTCTACTTCTATCTTATCTATTCCCTTCATAATTTTATATGTTTCTATAAGATTCCCCCCTCAGTCTTCTGGATTCCAATGAATAACCCACTTAATCGACACATCCCTGAACAGTATGGGCAATTTAGCATGGCCAATCCACCTAGCCTGCACATCTTTGGACTGTGGGAGGAAACTGGAGCACCTGGAGGAAACCCATGCAGACACAGGGAGAATGTGCAAACTCCACACAGCCAGTCCCCTGAGGGCAGAATCGAACCTGGGTCCCTGGCACTGTGAGGCAGCAGTGCTAATCACTAAGCCACCGTGCTGCCCTATGAGAGCAGAAATGTACTGCTGAGGCTGTATAAGGCTCTGGTCACACAGAGCGGTTTTGGGCTCCATACCTAAGGAAGGATATGATGACGCTTGTCCAGAGGAGATTTACAATAATAATCTTAGGGATAAAGGGTTTGTCTTTTGAGGAGTGGTTGAGGCCTCTGGGTCTGTACTCAACAGAGTTTAGAAGGATGAGGGTGTATCTATTTGAAACTTAGAATACTTGAGGCCTGCATAGAGTGAATGTGAAGAAGATGCTTCCATTATTAGGAGAGAGTAGGACCCCACGGAACAGTCTCAGAGTGAACGGACAACCTTCATAACAGAGATGAGGAGGAATTTCTTCAGCAAGAGGCTGGTTAATCTGTGGAACTCATTGCTGCAGAGGGCTGTGGAGGCCAAATCATTGACTGTCTTTAACACAGGGATAGATAGATTCTTGATTGGTAAGAAGATCAAGGGTTACAAGGGAGAAGGCTAGAGAATGGAGTTGACAAACATATCAGCCATGATTGAATGGCAGAGCAGACCTGATGGGCTGAACGGACTATTTCAGCTCCTATACCTTATGATCTTATAGGTATTCGGAGCTTGGCCACAGATCAGCCATGATCTCATTGAAAGTTGGAACAGGCTCAAGGGACTGAATGATCTACTCCTGTTCCTATGTTTATTAGAGTTTTCTTGTTAACTCAAGAAGGCGTGATTACATTAAGTCCTTTAAAAACACAAACACAGTTGGTTTGGGAAGAAGGTACCAATAGGAAAGGAATCCTTTATAAATTAACCGTCAAACAACTGAGGGGATGGGTGAAGAAAGGAATTTGAAATACCCCATTTGGAACTATAATAACTTGGAGAACACTGTTTGGTGTTTGCTTATAACATATTGGGGTTCATGACCACAATTTTAACCCAGAGAAAATAAACTAAGGAATTAAAGATGGTAGACTATCTACTTGAAATCAATTTAATGCTATAGAGCCATCTGCATACCAGCATGTTCCTAGTAGAATTAGTGGAAGTGATTTGTGAGGGTTTAAACGTTTCGTCCCTTTGATCAGTTAAGTGATTGAATGAAGTCCTTGCAATTGGAATTTTACCAGAAAGCCAGAAGACCCAAAGTTATAAAAGAGGTAGTCAGTTTACAGGAGATTCTGTACGATGAAATGGGGCAAAATAGTGGCAGATCCGCCTATCAGAAATCAGTAGAAATCAGAATTTCAAGAAAAAATTGTGGAAAGACAAAGAGAGTGAGAGAGAGAAGAGATTTGGGAGAAATAGGAAAAGGAGGAAAAGAGAAAGTTACCAGATAAAGAAAGGGTGGGCATATTTCCTCAGGGTGAAGTCAGCAAGCCTGTGTTATTTTGAGGCCAAACTCCACTGCTGTGGAAAGCCATAGCCAGAGAATGTACTAAGTGCCAAAGTGCTGATAAGTGGGATTGGAGGAGGGTACATGTCTTTGCTGGTTGCATCTGGTGTAACATTACATTGGCATCAGTGACCATTGAATTTGTCCACATTCTGCCCATGGTCAGGTTCCACCTGCTTCTTCATAATAACCTGGCAGGACCAAAGGCAATAGCATCTCCAGCTGTCCCTGGGAAGCTTGCTGAATTCAGGGAGGCCAAGCCCATTTGGCAGGATTTTTCCCTGACTGTGTGATCGTGCAATTTATGGCTAGACAAGCTCAGCCAGTACAGGCCGAGCTGGCATTGTGATCAGAAGACCCTCCAGTCTGGTTATCTTAAAGATTATTTGGGAATCTAGAAGATGCAAATGAAATTGTAAATGGAATGCCCTTGGCAGCAGCCTGACAGCTGATCCACTGTTAAAAACAAACATAAATTGTTGGAGAAACTCAGCGGATATTGCAGCATCTGTGGAGAGAAAGCAGAGTTAACATTTCATTCCAGAGACCCTTTTTCAGAATGCCGTTCAAAACATTAGCTCAGACTGCTCATGCTGGAACTAAGGAAGATGCTATATTGATAACGAGATGTGGAGGAGGAAATGAACACCCCCTCATAGACCTGTAAATGAGGAGTGGACAGTGATCCACAGATATGCAGTTCTGATGGCTGGATATGTTGTCATGCACAAAACCCAAGCTCGCATCAGTCAGTATCTTTACCCTACAAGGACACAGCAAGGTTTTGCAGAACCTGCCACACCGACCCAGGTTGTGAGAAAACCCAAACTGCAATAATGCTTGCAGCTATGAGTCCTGAACTGGCTTTTGGGGAACCATTCAGCAAGGTGTCAGTATACTGTGTGGGGCCTCTACCCAAATCAAAAAGGGGCTGCCAGCAATCCTTACAATTATTGACAATGGCATTCCATTTCTTAGAGGCTGTTCCCAATAACCAGATCTGCTTAAGCAGTGGTGGCCCAATTCTTGAATTCGTATGGTTTAACCAGCTAGATCTGGGTGCAAAGTTTTGTCCAAAATATCCCAGAAGGTCACATGTGAGCCAGTGGAGGTCTTCAGCATATCACACACAGTCACAAGAGGTGCTAGAAAGGTACCACCAGACCCGAAAAACAATGTGCTGGACATCCTGCCATGAGTACCTCCATGACTGGGATAAATTACTAGATTTTTTTCTGTTTGCTACCAGGAACTGACCCAATGAATCACTAGATATACTCCATTTGAATTAGTTCACATGCACCAAGTTTGAGGGACTCTGAAAGGAATCAAGAGGAGGTTTATGAACAGAAAGACAAAGTTTCCATGTGAGATTCTGTGCCAGATTTCCAAAAGTGACTCGAGAGCTTGTAAAGTGGCTGAACAACACTTGAAAATCTCTGAGACAACAGGCACACACGTTATGGCCTTAACGTCTTAGCCAGGAGTCTACATGCTAATACTCCTACCAATATTCGCTAAACACTGAAAAGCCTGGCTCAGAGGTCCAAAGACAGCAGTCAAGAAGCTTGAGGGAGTGAACTATCTGAGGCCCTAGATCAGGGAGAAAAGGCAAAGGATGTGTCATGTCAACATGATAAAGTAATACCACATTCAAAATGGTGACAGGCAGTCTGTCTCATTGTCACTGTCCCAGAGGATGAGGGAAGCAGTGAGAATGAATTGGATGTTTGATACGACTGAAGCCCGTGCTGATCCTCCTACTTGCCAGTTAACTATTAAAGAAATACCAGCAAGCCTTGACTATTTACTTACCCACCTAAATACAGAACAGTGAGCAGGCTTAATGAGAACTGCTCATTGTATTAAAGTCTTATGTAGAAACTAGCCAGGATGCACCACACTAGTCATGATATGGATATGGGAAAGGCCCTTCCCAATAGGTAATATTCCTATTAGCTAGACTCAGATTTGAGGGGAGGTTAACTACATACTGGAGTGCTAACTTATAGAGCTGAGCAGCAGTAGCTGGAGCTCCCAGTTACTCAAGTTGCAAGACAGCACAGATAGGTCCATTAAAGCAGCCTACATTTCCAAGATAGACTTACTCAAGGGGAACAGGCAGATGCCCTAGAGTGGCCAGATAAACAAAATCTCTGTCTTCATAACTCCAAATGACTCAAGTGTCAAGTCATGCCCTCAGGACTCTAAAATGCACCAACCACTTTTCAAATACTGACTAGTCAGATAGTGGCATGCTTATTTAATTGTATAGTGTATCTGGACACTAGGTCTAGTGTACAGCAACACCTGGGAACCGTACTTAGAAAGAAAACTTGGAAGTTCTCTTCCAGGAAAGTCATCTGACGCAGTCGTCAACCTCAAAAAGAGTGATTTCACTAAGGCTGAAGAAATCTATCTGGGACTTGTTGTGGGTCAAGGATGAATACCACCAAGACCTGCAAAAGTACAAGCAGTAGTACAGGTGCCTATTCCTAGGACAAAATGAAACATCATGAGGTTTTCAGGAATGCATGGGTTCTATTGAAACCTCAGCATCGTTGTGTCAGAAGACAGAATAAAGCAAAGGTACCATTGACCGAGAAATGCTAAATGGATTTTGAGAAGTTGAATGTCATTTTAATAACCAAGACTGTACTTTTAGCTCCGACATGTCATCAGTGAGAGTGACATTGATGTAGGGGCTTTGTTTTTTAGGAAGGTTTATCAAGAGTAGTGAGACTCATAAGATACTTTGCCAAGAAACTAAAGAAGCATCAGAGATAGTAATCCATGGTTCAGAAGCAACCCCTTGATATATTATTAAATCTCAATCATGGAGATAGACCCAAAATAGGTACAGAGACAACTGCTATATTGTAAAGCCTGTTAATGCTTGTGGAAACATTTGAGACCTGGAATTGGAATTTATTGCATCAACGATACCATTTAAAAATTAAAACATGTTGCAGGGAAATGGAATGAAATGAAGATGAAATTGGAGAGTTAATAGTGGCGAACACTGAAACGGCAAAGATGCTAAATCAACACTTTGCCTCAGTTTTCATGGTGGAGGACAATTTTACCAATCCTATTGGAACAGGCAAGTCAGAGGCAATAGATAGGGTAGAACGTAGAACAATCAACATTGATAGGGAAAAGGTACTCAGTAAACTATTAGAATTCAGGGCAGACAAGTCCCCTGGGCCTGATGGCCTACATCTGAGGGTCTTAAAGCAAGTAATGGCGGAGATAGTGGATCTATTGGTTACAATATTCCAAAATGCCCTGGACATTGGAAAGGTTCCAATGGATTGCAAAAATGCTAACGTAACATCTTTATTCAAAAAGGGAGGCAATATGTGAGAAATTACATACCAGTTATTTTCCCATCTGTTGTTGTCAAAGTGTTAGAATCAATTATCAAGGAAGCAATATCAGGACATTTGGAAAATCAAAACGTTATCTATCAGAGACAGCACGGTTTTATGAAAGGCAAATCATGTTTGAATAATTTGCTAGAGTTCTTCAAAAATGTAACAAGCAAAGTGGATAAAGGGGATCCTACATTACATCTGGACTTCCGGAAGGTACTGCACAAAAGGTTAAGTCACAAAGTTGAATCATATGGGATTAGGGGTAATTTATTAGCATGGATTGGGGCAACTGGCTGATGCACAGAAGTCAGAGAGTCGCGATAAATGAGCTTTTTTTCTGGACGGCAAGAAGTAACTAGTTGAGTGCTAGAGGGTTCAGTCCTTGGACCCAGCTGTTTACAATCTACATTAACGACTTGGATACAAGGACAGAAGGCTGTATAGCCAAATTTGTGAACGACAGAAAATAGGCAGTATGGTAAATTGCAATGAAGAAATAAGAATCTTAGAAGTGCATATAGATAGGTTAGTAGAGTGGGCCAAAATATGGCAGATGGAGTTTAATGAGGATAAGTGGGAGGCCATACATTTTGGCTGGAAAAATAGTAAGGCGACCTATTATCTAAATGGGGAGTGACTTTAGGGTATTCTGGTTGGTGCAGAGGGATCTGGATGTCCTTTCTCATGAGTCACAGAAAACCAGCATGCAGGTACAGCAGATAATAAAGTAAGTAAATGGAATGTTGGCCTTTGTAGCTAAAAGAATAGAATATAAAGGTAAGGAAGTAGTGTTGCAACTATATAAGGCATTGGTCAGACTGCACCTGGAGTATTGTGCACAGTTTTGGTCCCCTTATTTGAGAAAAGATGCAGTGGCATTGCAGGCAGTTCAGAGGAAGTTCACTAGTTTGATCCCAGAGATGAGGGGTTTGTCATACGAAGAAAGGTTGAACAGCTTAGGCCTATACTCTCTGTACTTTAGAAGAATGAGGGAAGATCAAATTAAGGTATTCAAGATGATAAAAGGAATGGATAAAATAGATGTGGAGTGGATGCTTCCTCTTGTGGTGCATGCTATGACTAGAGGCCATAGTCTCGGAATAAGGGAAGCAAATTTAAAACAGAGTTGAGGAGAAATTACTTCTCCCAAAAGCTTGTGAATCTGAGGAATTTGCTACCCCAAAATGCAGCGGATGCTGCGACAGTGAGTAAATCTGAGGAGTGACAGAGATTTTTAATTGAAAATGGGTTAAAGGGCTATGGGTAGAAGACAGGAAAATGGGGTTGAAGAGCATATCAGCCTTGACCAAATGGCAGAGCAGGCTTTGATGGGCCAAACGGCCTAATTCTGCTCCTCTATCTTATGAAATCAAATGTGATTACAGATACCTAACTACAAATAGAGACCTAGTTAGAAATGAAGATAAGAAAGACCAAGTGAAATGAGAACTGATCTCATTTCATTCATGAGAGGGCAAGCAGCATAAATCTGGATCAGCTATGCACATATCGATCTTGAACTGCAACGTGATTCTTTCTTTAGAAGGCCGTACTGATAAAGCCAAAACGGCAGCAGATGTAAATTCAGTGGCTGGCAGGAGATATACACTGAACACTACACATCATAAAGTGTCAAGGCAGCTTCGATGGAGGAGACTTAAAACGGAGAACTGCATTTCAAACTACACTTTAGTCTCCTTGGCATTAGCTCAGACTGCTGAGTGGCCACGTATACTAGCCTGGGTTCAAGCACAAGTGCACTGTGAACGTTCTGTTTGAAGAATCCATCCTCTATTCACCCCGCTGTTGGAAAACTGGCTAAGTTGGCTCCTTTTAAAACATGAATTCATATGGGCTGGGAGAAAGGTATCGATAAAGGAAGGGAACCTTTGTAACCAGAGGAAGCAGGTGAACAATGAAAGCAAGCTAGTTCATTCCTCTTCTTCTAGGAGCATGTCCCCTATCTGGAACTGAAATAACTTGCGGAATTTTGCCAGGGGTCTGCCCGTGACATCAAAAAAATAGAGACAGCTGACTACAGGCAACAAGTTGATTAATTTACTAGGTCTTGCCATACTTTCACTCTAAACATACATAAATACTGAGAGATCAGTGTTCTGATGGCCAAGATTCCATGAAAGGTACAAATACTGCTCCATTTTGGGTTAGCATCCTAGGGCTTTGCTTTCGATTGGAAAATTAATATGACCAAGAATGCTCAAGCCCAGGCCTTTTCAAAGGAAAATCTGGGATCGTTTACAGCCACTGCCTCCCAAACGTCTTTTTCAGACCTTACTTGGAGGCCTGAAAATTGTTGTGACCACCACCACCAGTCCTCTTCCCCCCATGGGAAGTGGGAGTGCAATGGATGGGGGGATAGGGTTTGACAACACATCTATAAGGGCAGAGGGTACAGGTGAAAAGATCTGGGTGAACAGTTGGAAGAGTGAGAAGCTCCATAGCAGCTATTACCGTCATGGAGCTCAGGATTCCACTTCCTGTCCCTACTCCCCACTTTAGGAAGCCTTGGTTTAAGCTGTTCCAGAACATCTCAGTTTGAGACAACATGAACTGACAATTACCATAAAGATTGCAGGAACAAATTAAAATCAAAATTAAAACAAAAAGCCAAACCACATTTTTATTTTGTTTATTCAGTCTTATAAATTCAGAAATATGGTTCTTGTACATTGCAAATGATAATGTTACTAGAACTCAATACAATGGTAAAGATGTTACACATTTTTAAAACTCCAATGGCAGTAGATTGGTCTGTCATATGACTTATTCCATTATTAGACGATCAGTCAAGCTGACAGTTGGAATGTTGCCCTGATGGTATGATGTTCCATCTTGGAGGTAGGAGAAAGTGGGAAAGGAGTGAAGACAGAGGGAAAACTGACAATGCCCATCTCTTTAATCTTACTGCTAACAGCCAAAGTAAAGGTCAAGCAACTCTCACTTGCAGATTAAGTGAAGTTTAAGAATGGTCTTCAAAATATATTTTCTCAATTCTATCCAGTTAATTTGCAAATGTTCTGAAAACTGTAGTCATGGAGAAATGAAAATTTATACTGACCTGGTGGTGGAAGGTAGGAAATCAGAATAATGGCTCTAGTGGATGGGTCATGTTGTTTTCCCCCTTCCTATTGTAATACAATGGAAACATTTAGGACCAAGTTCCAGAATCCTTTTGTTTTTCAAGCAAAAGATTTGGAAAATTGGCACTTCCATTAGTTAGATACCATAACAATACACTCTCCAGGAAACTCTGTTGCTCACTGGATGGATGGCACTTTCTGGACCCAGGAAGACATCGGATGGTTGCATTATTACAGCTGTGCAGGAGAGTTGATAAAGGCAGCAAGTGACATTAGACAATAGCATTGCAGTAAAATGTTTTTAATTAATGTCATATCTAGATTTAAACAATGACATTAGATCAATTAATTTTAATCTGCAATGTTCTGAATTTACCACCCTTTAGAAAGTAATGAAAACAACGTCAAAGCACGTAAGGAACCACATTTCTTTGTATGTATCCATCCAACTCCCCACCCCATACACCTAATGTCAGCGTCAATATTCTCCCAATTGGTAATGTTTTACCACATCTTACAAACATAACATGTAGAGCTTTGTTTCTATTTCATACACCATCCATCCTGTTAGTATCTTGCAACAGATCACAATTCAGTTTAAGTGATGAGTACCTCCATCATTTGGAGTTCAAATTTTGCTCAGGGACTAGGTTCAAAATTGTCATCTGAACTCATTAAATTAGCAGCGTCAGGGAGCAGACTTGGATCACCTCACCCTGGAGTGGATTTGAACCCAAGCAGTGGGTAGAAACAAGTATGTCCTGGAACATAGGGCCACAACAATCCTTTCCCCACCCTCCTTCAGCCTGGGCTGGATTGTATCACTTGACAAGAAACAAAAATGATTCTGCTCTCATGAACAGCATTACCCCTTCCCTGATTGATAATTGCTTTCTGTACAATCAAAGGTGGGCTATCATTTAAAAAAAATGGTGCAAAACAAGAAGGGCCATCACAGTCCTTAGAGCATTAAAAGGAACAATATGGGCTGTGCTGGCTTTATCCAGAGTTGACCAAACAATCATGTTTAATCTTACTGAAGTGTAAATGGATTTTTAAAAATCTGAAACTTTCTCAGGTTCTATCTTGCTGCACTCAACATACACATCAAAATTTCAAGCTTCAACAACACAAGACAGCTTCAAGTATTTTTGTTGCATTAATAAATTAATGAAAAAATGCTCTTTATCACAATAACATAAATCAGTAAAAAATAATAAGATAAAAATTTCATCTCTGAATTACAAAGATACAAAAATGTATAAAAAAGTTTTTTTTTCTCATATTCACCACCCCACCCCAAAGATGTTGGATATGCTTGAAGAGAAGCTTTCATTTATTTGTTTTTAAAGCAAGGAAGAAAACCATCACTCACCGACCACTGGTGTTCTGAAAGAAATTAAAAGCTAATGCATCACAATGCTCAAGACTTAATACTGCTTCCTTCTTCAACAGGAAACAACGAAGATACAGTACCGTGGGAGTTTCTCAGTTTATAACCAAAAATCTTCTGTAAAATGAATGATTCCCAGGTAACCAAAATGACAACAATAGGAGAGTTCTTACAGCTGCATCTCGGCTATCTGGTGACGTTTTATTCATAAACCATTTGGGGTCAGTAGAGATTGCTGTTTAGTATGTGAAACTAAGTCTCCACATGTAACACATTCTTTAAATATTACAATAATTGGTATTATTAGAACAGTGGAACATTGACTTTTATAGAGCTCTTGATCTTTCCACCATCATTGAGCAAGGTTTGTTCATTTTAGGAGCGGAGTGTGTTAAATATGTAACTAATTCTTGAAGAAGTTGCTTAGGTCAGTGTTGCTAAAACTGTGCTCAAGGTGAATGATGTGCAAGATCTAAACCTACGTTCGTCTGATCACCCAATGTATCACACATTTTCTGCTGATCAAACAGCAGTTCCAAAGAGTTAGTAAAACAAAGATGGGGAGTACTACAATTGCCCTGTTTTGTAACCAGAAGGGTCATGCTTTCTTGTGGATACAAGCACTGTGCCTTTATGGGGATCAATATCTTCATTTTAAGGAGTCTAGCAAGGCTGCTTTACCATGCCTGTGCACAAACTACTGGCTAATGACACTAAGTGACAAGAGTACATTATGCCAATTCTACTAATTACAACTGGTTGTTGTTTGTAACAAATAAATAAAAATCAGGATTTTGAAAATAAAAATGACAGACTTCTTCATTTATCCCATACAGTGGCTTCATTGCTTTAACCCAGGAGAAATATACTGAATTAAAGTATTTATAGCTAACAGAATAAGACTCATTTTGTCTTACTAATCTCACTCTCTAAAACACAACAACCCAATGGTTTTAAATTGATTTAAGTTTTTTTTAAGTTACCCAATTCTCACCTACAACTCTTCAATTGTGCCAGGTCCATTGAATGGTTAATGTATTTACAATATTAACTTAAGTGTATTACACGTCAGAAAGTTAATGTTAGAAAACGTTTAACCGTTCATGACGTAAAGGGACAATCTTGTTTCCATAGGAGCTTAACTGAGTGCTTCAAAAACTTGACTAAAATTCCCTAACATTGGCCATCGGGGTAAATTTGACCCTATTATGAGTTGCAGCTTGCTTACAACACTTCTGGCGTACTTGCAGCCCGAAGACTGCAGTGGTTCAAGAAGGTAGCTTACCATCATTTTCTCCGAAGTAATCAGGCATTGGCCATAAATGTTGGCTTAACCAGTTACATCCACATCTCATGTACGCACTTTTAAAAATGAGCTGAATGTTGTATAGTTAACCTAATTCACAGGTGGCTAAAATACATAATTAATTACAAATTTTTGGAACACATTGTGGTGCCATTTGCCCTGGTGAAGATGATGATGTTTATTATCAAGGATAATACATATCAGAGGTTTAAAAGAGGGTAAACACCACAAGAAGTGCGGATGCCGTAAATCAGGAACAAAAACAAAGTTGCTGGAAAAGCTCAGCAGGTCTGGCAGCATCCATGAAGGAGAAAACAGAGTTAACGTTTCGGGTCCGGTGACCCTTCCTTGTTGTTGTTTAAAAGAAGGTATTTGAAGGAATATTTGGGACAATGGTGCTTAAAATAGGACTGCAAAGGGTAGGATATTTTCAGATAAGATTCCAATTGATAATGAAAAACAAAACAACAAACAATGCAACAGATTAGACCCAGTAAGAACTAGAATTCACTAGAATTTCTGGAACTGTACACCCGCATTTCTGGAATTTACGTATAATAGTCATCTGAGATTCTCAGAAGTTGCATTCCATTGTTATGATGTGCATTAGCTTATTTTGTGAATACCTTATTGAGTAGGAATGCACAGAGAAATTTATGAGCTACATTACAGTATGAACTTAATCAGTATGTACTGTGTTTATAAATAAACTCTTGTTTAAGATTTATAAGTCTCCTGACCACGATATAATGATGATTCCTGCTGTGAAGCCCCTCTCTACTTAATGAATAGATTTATTTCCTAGACAAAGATTTAGGGTCCCTTGCCTGTCATATAAGCATGTATAAGACATTTATGTACCATAATAGTGCAGAACCTTCAAAATATCACAACTGGAGACACATTTATAAAAATAATGGTTCCATTATTTTAGATAAAAAGTTTGATAGAGTGATTTTGTATGTTTTCTTCAAGGAGACCTTATGAATGGCTAATTGCACAATCTTCTCAACTCACTTCAGATTAAACACAGTCATCTGAGTGCATGTACTGATTTGGCAGTGCAATGCTTATTTGTGCACTTGTGAGGGGGTGTGAAATTTATTCACAACAGCAGGTTATTCAGTAACATGATCTATACGATGCAGATTGGCATAAACTGGGCAACTCCAAACACATCCATTGCATCATTTCCTCCTGAACAAAGAGATACTGGATTGCAAGTCAGTCCCCCATCAGGCTGTACTGGAGGAGCAAACAACATGTTGCTACTTACAGTATGAATAGAGTAAACTGTCAATTAGTCCCAAATGCAGTTATTACCATATTAATATTTATCACTTCCATTTGATAACATGAGCCTGTAATTATTCCATTGTAAAGATTAGTGAGAATTTGAAGAAATATAGGCTGTTGCAGTTCTTGAGCTTGAACACTAGAGGATGGCAGTAGCTTTCTTCCTTATTTAACCTATCTACCCTGTTATCTACCATAAAACTCTACAGAGAAAAATGGATGTTGCTGCTAATAGAGGAGATCATCTCTCTCTCAAGTGGGCGTGAAAATTAAATATTCTCCTAGTCTGGAATGTTCAATATTCTTTGCTTTTTTGGCACTCACAATGGTGCCTGAATCAGTGCGATTTTCAAAGTTGATAATGTCCTCTGATAGGAACAATTTTGAGAATGAAGTAATATCCATTTTACTTTTGTTTAAGGACCCAATAGTTCTGCAGGCTGTGGCTAACTGCTTTGATCCCTTGGTTTTAGGTAGAGTGAATTGTCCCGTTTCTCAGTAACATTTGGTCTTCGTGCCACTTCAGCCTTTGGGTATCCAGAGACAAAATGCAGACACAGGAAAGCGATATTGCCTCAAGACTGCGTGTCAGCTCTTGCCATTCTGTTTAAATAAAAGCAAATTAAGAATGCACTTATTTTAAATTCAATCAAGAGCAAACAGCAGTGTTAAGCATCAGAATTCAGCATGTTCAAAAATAACTGGTTAGCGCATTCAAAAACAAATAGGTTGATCAAACTCAATGCAGATACAGTCTCAATTTCAGCGTATAGAACTGATTTCTACCTACTATTACACCTCAGTTGTGTTGATTTTTATTTTCATCCACAGAATCTCTACAGTGTGGAAACAGGCCATTTGGCTCAAAAAGCCCACATCAATTCTCCGAATAGCATCCCACCCAGTCTCACCCGGCTACCCTATCCCTGTGACCCTGCATTTCTCATGGCTAATCCACCTAATCTACACATTCCTGGACACTACTGGCAATTTAGCATGGCCAATCCACCTTAACCGCACAGCTCTGGACTGTCGGAGGAAACTAGAGCACCTGGAGGAAACAAACACAGACATGGGGAGAACATGCAAACACCACACAGTCACCTGAGGCTGGAATGTCAGGTCCCTGGTGCTGTGAGGCAGCAGTGCTAACCACTGAGCCACCATGCCGCCCCAAAAATCATTCCCTTAGACCAACGAGCCATCGCCAGGCCAAACTGCACCTCATTTTTAATTGAAGAACAAAACTTAAATTGAAGATCACTAGCAATCTCAAAGTTGCAGTAGAACATACCGAATTCAAATATAGTGTGGACAAGTGAAAGTTAGTAATATAGCAAGCTAGAACTACAATACTCTGAAAAGTGGGGCTGAACTCCAGTAATGGCATACAATCAGATGTGAAGCCAGACATTCGGTTGAATTTGTATTATCAAGAATCAGAACTGAGACATCAAAATCAAACTCATGTGAAAACTAGCATTTTTATTAACCTCATCATTAACAAACTTATTATTGTGAAATGGTAGCTTAGAGATTGGACCTGGCAGAAGCCACCTGAAGTTCAGTACAGAAAGATAAACATATTGAGTATCTTTAGTTAGTTTTCTCACACATGCCATTTTGAGGAGCAAAGACCAGGCGCTTACCCAAGAGGAGAGATAGTAATAAAAGGAGAACTGATTATCTGGATTAACAAGGTGTAGAGCTGGATGAACACAGCAGGCCAAGCAGCATCAGA
>JAHRHZ010000065.1:13307224-13366983 GCA_024137785.1 Ginglymostoma cirratum
GCAGGAAAGCTGATGTTTCGGGTCTAGACCCTTCTTCAGAAAATCTGGCTTCATTTTCTGAGGAAGGGTCTAGACCTGAAACGTCAGCCTTCCTGCTCTTCTGATGCTGCTTGGCCTGCTGTGTTCATCCAGCTCTACACCTTGTTATATCAGATTCTCCAGCATCGGCAGGTCCTACTATCTCTGTAACTGATTATCTGGGCCTTGTTTGCTGCATGGTCGAGTTAGATCTATTTGTTGACATCAGTTTACAGGTTAGAGAATAGCACTAGTATTGCATTAGAGAGTGAATTATAACTGCATACAATAGGTATCAATGAATCAACAAGAAATATTTGCAAAGAGAATGAATTAGAGGAAATATGGTTTATCTAAGGTAAGAGGAAATGTGGTCTATTTAAATTTGGTTTCACATTTTGGAATTTTATATATAAAACAAATGAATTATGCTGATGAAATGCAACATAATAAGAGAAAAAGGACAAATAATGTGAGAATGAATGCAAGTTGATGCCTTTTATTTCGCACTCTATAATGCTAATGCATTGAAATCCTGTGTGGTGGGGTGAATACAACTTAATTCATTTGAAATACACTTAATTGGAAGGAATATGATCAACTGAAGTTTATATAGCTTAAAAACTAGGGTTAGATGAGAGGGGTGAAAAGAAACTCAGTGTGGAGTATAAATACGTGAACGAAGCAGTTAGGAAAGATGGCTGGTTTCTGTGCTGAGGATGTCAAGTTTTATGTAACTGAACAAGATTTGTATATCAGATGTTCAGTATGTGTACATACAATATTCAATGTTAATAGGTCCAAGCAGGGTAGATCAAAATACATGTAGTGAAAGGGAACTGCAAGTAATTGATCCCCTTCGGCATAACAAAATTCCAGTTTAATGTATGTGGTGCAGGTGTGGCCCATTTCCCGATCCTGCACCACTGCAGTCACCCAAGCTATCTTTCACTTTACATGGAGATCAAAGATGGACCACAGGGATGCCATTTACAAAGCTCTAGATAAAGGTGGAGAAAGGATGTACCCAATGCCACCTTCATCCTGATGGCAAACTTTGTATTTGGCTACATCAAGCTGTGTGTAGACCAGCAGTACGCAAACACCAAGTGTCACTACGCACTGAGGTTCTATCTGTACCTAGCGGTACGAAGGATAGGTCTGGCTTCGTTGCCACAGAACGCTCTAAGTAGTTGGACTGTTCCATTTCACTCGTACCTAGTGGAAAAATCACCTTTGACCTCAAGTATATCAAGCAGTGATGAGCACATAGCATCCTTGAGACCATGCGGGAAAAGAGAGGGTTAGTTCTGTTGGGTGGTTCCCCGAGCAGACTGTCAGTCATTTGGCAGAATATTTCATCGCCAAATATTTCCAAACAGCACCAAGACGTTGCTTAGCGGGTGGTGAGAAGAGAATTACCTGGCTGATCCTACATGTACGCCCAGACTTTCTGTACCACCGCACGCTGCCCTCAAAGCAGCTGCGGCGGGGGTACAGACTCTCACACAGCTCCTTCTGGAATGTGCCTTTGCAAATACAGTCTGAACAGAGATACAGTGGCTTTTGTTAAGGTTCATCCCAAGCAGTCCCATGACGTAGTACTCTGTGCTCTACAGGCTGTTCCGCGGGACATACATTGAGGCAAATATCTACTGCACCTGGAGGACCATCAACACAGTGAAAGGTGCTCTTTGGGCTGCCAAATAACCTGTTGGTTTCCAGTGCACAAAGTTGGTCTTGATTGAGTGTTGCAGCCAGCGCAAGGTCCAGGGCTAAATACTGAGGGATGCATTAGAGCTTGGGATAGCTGCGGGGCAGAGTGGGGAAAGACGAACATCTAAGGTCTTTCTTCCAAAGTACAAGGGTCTGTTCAGTTGTCAGACCTTCCTATTGCCTCAAAATGAATGTAAATAATTTCTTGCATGAGTAGAAAATGCCTTTGTTTTTGCAACTGCAGGAAAGCTCTGTGAAATGTCAAAATTCCAATGTTTCGTTTGGTGTTTTTCTCTACAAAGACGGTACAGGATTGATTTAGAACCTTTGTATGTACTTACAGATGAATTTTATGAATAAATTACATTTTTGCAGTAAAATAATTATCGAATGATTCTTTTTGTGTTCTCTGCCTGAAGGCATGTCCAACCTACAGCCTTCATCATGGGTAGGGCAAGGAGGTGGATCTCGATACCATCCCATTGAGAACATAAATTGAACTACTTGCTTGAGGTGTCAAGCTGATCAAAACTAGGGGTCCATCTAACTATGTGTACCGGCCCCTGAAGGAGTCCACTTTGCTGCGACAACACACTTCCACACACATGCTGTAGCCTGGAGGTATAGATAGTGATTGCAGAGGCTTCAATTTCCTTTCCTTCACCTGGCTGACCAGGAATAAGTCCCTTTCTTTACTGCTCGCTATCAGTACGTTATAAGGATTTACACGTTGATCCTCAGCCATGTTATGAACGAATCTTTCTTGGTCATCATGTTCTCGATGGGACTTACTGAGTTATTACACACGGAGGTTGGTGCAGTATTAACTTTTGAAACTGGATGTCGATGTGTTAGCACGCCGATTGCTGTCTGCGGAACCTCTGCGCAGCCATGGCCGTACAGATTAGAAAAAATGTTACACACCTCTGAGTAACAACATGGGTTGATTTATTTTCACAACTCTGAAAGAGTTTCACAACAACTGAGAAGGGTGAGCTGAAAGTCAAATCTTGTCATAATGAAGTTGGTTGTAAACTGCAACATTGCATTGCTCGGTCGGAGATCAAACTCCAAAAATCATTATGAAATTCTAACTCTTTCAAAATTTACTTGTAGCAGGCTGTCACTTATTGATTTCATGCCCAAGATAAGTTTATAGCAATGACTGAAAAAATTTCTTTCAAAGTAACATGTTTCATCACATTTTTGAATTGGTTCTAAATCTTGGTTACTTGAGCAACATTAGTCATGGAGATATACAGCATGGAAACGGACCCTTCAAATCATCTCTTCCATGAAGACTAGATATCCTAGATACATTTAGTCCCATTTGCCAGCATTTGCCCCATATCCCTCTAAAATCTTCCTATTCATATACACATCCAGATGCCTTTTAAATGTTGTAGTTGTATCAGCCTCCACCACTTCCTTTGGGCAGTTTACTCCATACACCTACCACCCTCTGCAAGAAAGAGTTGTCCCTTAGGTCTCTTTTAAATCTTTCCCCTCTCACCTTAAACCTATGCCCTCTAGTTTTGGACTCTCGACCCCAAGGAAAAGACCTTGTCTATTTACCCTATCCATGCCCTTCATGATTTTACAAACTTCTATAAGGTCTCTAACGCTCAGTCTCTAACGCTCCAGGGAAAATAGCCCCAGCCTATTCAGTCTTTCCCTATAGCTTAAACCGTCCAATCCTGGCAATAACTTAGTAAAATCTTTTCTGAACTCTTTCAAGTTTCACAACATCCTTCCTACAGCAGGGAGATCAGAATTGCACAGAATATTCCAAAACTGGCATAACCAATGTCCTATACAAATGCAACATGACCTCCCAAATCTTACACTCAATGCACTGACCAGTAAAGGCAAGCATACCAAACGCCTTCTTCACTCTCTTATCTACCTGCAACTCCACTTTCAAGGAACTATGAACCTGCACTGCAAGATCGCTTTGCTCAGCAACACTCCCCAGGACCTTACCATTAAGTGTACAAGTCCTGCCCTGATTTGCCTTTCCAAAATGCAGCACTTCATTTTTACCCAAATAAAATTCCGTCTGCCACTCCTCGGTCCATTGGTTCATCTGATCAATATACCATTGTACTCTGAGATTGCTGCCTTCAATGTCCACGACACCTTTAGTTTTAGTGTCATTTGCAAACTTACTAATCATACTTCTTAGATGCACATCCAAATCATTTATGTAAATGATGAAAAGCAGCAGATCCTTGTGGCACACCACTGGTCACCAGCCTCCAGTCTGAAAAGCAACCCTCCGTCTCCTACCTTCGAGCCAGTTTTGTATCCAAATGGCTAGTTCTCCCTGTATTCCATGTGACCTAACCTTGTTAACCAGTCTACCACGAAGAACCTTGTCAAATGCCTTACTGAAGTCCATATAGATCACGTCCACCACTCTGCCTTCATCAATCCTCTTCGTTACTTCTTCAAAAAACTCAATCAAGTTAGTGAGACACGATTGTCCATGCACAAAGCCATGTTGACCATCCCTAACGGTCCTTACCTTTCCGAAAACATGTAAATCCTGTCCCTCAGGATTCCCTCTAACAACTTGCTCATCACTAATGTCAGGCTCATTGATTTATAGTTCCCTTAGTTTTCGTTACCACATTTCTTAAATAGCGGCACCAAGTTAGTCAACCTCCAGTCTTTCGGCACCTCACCAGTGGCTATCGATGATACAATTATCTCAACAATGAGCCCAACAATCACTTCCCTAGCTTCCCAAAGCATACTAGGGTACACCCGATCAGGTCCTGGGAATTTGTCCACTTATATGCATTTAAGCCGTCCAGCACCTCCTTCTTTCTAGGAAGGACATTTTTCAAGATATAGTTATTATTTTCCCACAGTCTATATCTTTCATGCCCTTCTCCACAGTAAACTGTGATACAAAATACTCATTTAGTATCTCCTTCATTTCCTCAGCTCCACATGTAGGTGGCCTTGCAGATCTTTAAGGGGCCCTATTCTCTCCCTAGTTACCCTTTTGTCCTTAAAGTATTTATGAAAATCTCTTTGGTTCTCCTTAACCTTATTTGCTAAAGCCATCTCATTTGGCCGCCCTGATTTCCCTCTTAGGTATACTCCTACTGTCTTTATACTATTCTAGGGATTCACATGATTTCTGCTGTCTATACCTGATATGCTTCCTTCTTTTTCTTAACAAAACCTCAATTTCTCTAGTCATCCAACATTCTGATCACTTGCCAACCTTGTCCTTCACCGTTACAGGAACATACTGTCTCTGGACTCTCGTTTTCACTTATGTTGAGTTTAATTGTTTCTCTTTCTTGAAGTGCACATCAACGTTCCTTTTATTAGGCATTATATAAACAAAACGTAAAGCATTTGTAGAAAGATACTGCATAAATATGGCACATGGTTTCTTTAAGTGAGGCTGCTAATTAAGTACTGAAATATGGTACATTTTTATTCCCTATGTGAATTAGAGATAAACAAATTCCTTACACGTAGAGGCTATGCCTGTTAACTAAAGACTGATCATATAGATTTCAGAGTTTAAAGAGCACCGTTGAAATCCCTTGTGACACCTTGTATTTCATCTCTTCAAATTCCAATCCAATATAATTTCTGTTTTCTGGCACATCTTTTTAATTTATGCCAATGCCATTTTAAGACTTTAAGAAATAATTTTCTTGAAGTCCAAGAACTTTTATTTTGGATGTTAAAGGAAGATGTTTTCAGAATTAGTTAACATTCATCACATTTTGTTTTCAATAATTAATTCAGAGAAGTGGGATTAAGATGTGAGATTTCATTTTATTCAGATAGAAGAGCTAGAAAACGTCAGGTAAAGCCAGAAAAACTCAAGAACTGTCTGCATAAATTACATTTTGATATAATGAACTAGTTTAGAAACACTGATCATCCTTGAATTGAATTATTGTATTTCTGTTTTACAGAGACTTAATAACAAAGCAAGTATTTGCCTCAACTGGTCCATATATGTTTATGCTTCAATCAAGTTTCATCCAAATCATTTTCATCTAAACTAAAACCTTACATTTCAGATGCTTAGAAGTACTTCACTCTCCTCTATTATGACTAATCTTCTCAACCATACTTTTCAATCTATATTTTCGCCTGGATGGGATTTGACTGAAGATATGACATGAGAAAAACATACTGCCTCTTACTCTACCTCACTGTTACCCACATCCTTAACATTTTGGAATAAACAATTTCTTTTAGTGTTTCCTTCTTTCTATAATCAATTTTTAAGTTTCAAGCACAGTTAATGACTACTTCTTGATTATTCTTGACTTTTCTCTCACTCTTCAGAAATGACAATGTGCTTTACTATGGGTTTTTCTTCAAAAGAATTCCTGGGTGAAAACTCATCGTGAATGACATGATACACTCAAAAAAAGTTAAAGAAAAAGTAGTAAATTAGGAAGAAATAATTAGATAACACCAAGATTGAACTTTAAAAGTCTGGGGAAAGAAATGCAGAGAGGTTTGATAGCTTTATACAGCAAGTTGGTACTGCCCCAATAACAGGCAATTGGCACTGTAATTCACAACCACTGGCATTTGAACCTTCAGTGCGCGTAATGTACATCACTGCCACACTTGCATCAGGCCATTGGTCATAACAATTTGTACTTACTCTGAATCTGGCGAAATCTCTGAGATGCTGCGAGATGTTGCAGAGTGTGGTGTTGAAGGGCATGGGGCAGAGGTCATTGAGGATGTCTGTGCCCCTGAAGGGGTAAAAGTCGTCTGTGGGGCAGATGGAGTGGTGGTGGAGGGAGCAGAAGAAAGGGCAGAGGAATTAAAAGAAGCAAGGATGGAGGATAGAATATCCAACTGCTCTGTAGAAGGTTGTCGGCTTGGTAGTGGTCCTAGTTGCTCTCTGGAAGGCTGTCTTCTGGGAAGAGTATTTAGTTGTTCTCTGGAGGGATGCCTGCTAGGCACTGGATCCAAACGCTCTCTGGATAAGTACCTGCGAGACATTGAGTCGAGTTGCTCTCGTGAAGAATATTGACTTGATGTTAGACCTAGTTGCTCTCTAGATGGTTGTCTTCTAGATAGGGCATCTAGATGTTCTCTGGAGGGTTGTTTATTTGACAGTGCCTCTAAATGTTCCCGGGACGCATGCCTACTGGGAACCGTGTTCATCTGCTCTCTAGACATTTGTCTATTGGGCACAGTGTTTAGCCATTCCTTGGACATTTGTCTTACAGGTAACATATCTAGATGTTCTCTGGAACCATGCCTCCTTGGTATTGAGTCTAGCTGTTCTCTGGACCCATGTCTACTCGGCACTCTGTCTTGATGTTCTCTAGCAGCATGCCTACTTGGGATTGTGTCTAGCTGTTCTCTGGACCCATGCCGGCTGGGAACAGTTTCTAGTCGGTCTCGTGATGCATGCCTGCTGGAGAGTGCATCCAGCTGTTCCTTGGACATATGTCTCCTGACTAGCATATCCAACTGTTCACGTGATGAATATCGGCTGGCCGGTTGAGACAGACTTCCTGCGCCGGAGTACATACGGCCATAGGAGGCTGCTGGAACAACCCTGGGACCTAGCGTTGAAGTATTGTACCAAGGCAACTCAATCTGCATTCTGTTGATGGAATTTGAACTTTCATTCTTCAGTGTTGCAGATGGGTATTGCATTCTGTTTTTCAGAATTCCTAGACAAAACATATAAACAACAGTTCATATTATTTCATGATTTTATGCTGAATAAGGTGAGAAATGATAATGCAGCCAAAGTAAATTATCCCCAATTTGCCCAGTTGCAAATCAGAAAATTGTAGAGACGTAATAATTGAATTCTGTGTCCTCAAATCACGTGGAAGTAAAAATTGCCCAGTGTTTTCACTCCTGATTACTATGTGATAACCTCTATTCTAAACAGCTTGTTTGGGATTTTGTGATAAATGAGGATTAAACCATCATTATACTGTGAAACTGACAGCAATCCCTGCCATTCACATAAGCAGAGAGAAATCAGAAACCCAGAAGTTGCTGTCAGTGATTTCCCCAGATCTTCTAAAAAGTGTACTGCACAAACATTTGCAGCTGGAAAATAATTAGAAATCAGTGAATTGATGTGAACTTCCACAATTTCCACTATTACTTGCAATTACATGTCTTATGAAATAAATATAAGTGGGGTTTTCAGCAGACACTAGATCATAACTATTGACAAACAAGGCACTAAAAAACTAAATTTTGTGTTTGTGGAATATTGAATTTCTCCATGTTATGATACAAGTTCTATGGATTCATAACATTAAAATATTATAAAGTTTTAGCTACTACCCAAACTCCCCTGATTATGTCCAAAACTTTATTTCACTTTCTGTAAGTTACAAAAATTGATTCAACAATTGCTTGTGGTTTTCTGGTCTGCTGTCTGTGAGAACCACTTGTTGTGCCTGCTTGATGCTCTCAGTTGCTAGAAATCCACTATCGCTGGTGCCAGAATGAAATTTACATTGGGAAACATGAAATCCATGGCACAGGACTCACTCAATCTTTTTCAGTAACTTCCTTCGCAGTCAGCACTGACCACCATCATTTTGCTCCTGACCACAAAACTATTGACCACACCTGAATGTTCAGGTATAAAAAGATCACATCTTCTCCTCAAACAGTTTGGCAGTTTTTGTTGTCTGTAATCACACTTGCAATTCTTCATTGAGTAGAGCGTTTACAGCACCCAGAAATATATATCAGAAATTTTAGTGCTAAAAACAAAACTGGCCCAAAATAGAGGCCCACAATTGTTCATGCAATCATTTCTCACTTGAAGGGAATGCATATCAAAGAAATGAAAGTGGAGGTTAGCACATAATTTTCAAGCTACACATTAGAATGCCATGTAGTAGATTTACGTTGAAAAAATATTAATCAGAATTTTTAATTATTTAATTATAAAGTACCTAAGTTCATTATGACACACTTTCAAATCAGAAAGTGTTTTGCAGTATAATAGAATATAGCAAGCCTAACAGTCAGATAAGTTAAATTAACACCATTTACCATTTTGAGTTTTCACCTGAAGACTTACTCTAAAAACGTTACCTAAGAAAAGTTTTGTTTTAAAACTGTAGTTCTTTGGGTTTGGATGGCATAAGTCTGTGAGTGTATCACAGACTTTTTTGCATGGGAGTCCAATAAATCTGTTCATGTCATGCAGTTCAACGTGAGTCTGTCTTCTGCTTTATGTCAGGCAAACAGAAATATGAAGGAAAGGCAAAAACTTTCCCTAATCCACACTCACATTTATAGTAGACATTGACACAACATCAAAACATCGAGTTTTTGTGATCCTTGATGTGTATTACTGCATGTTACTGTGCGTGTCCTGACCAACATTTAGTCAGCAATTGCATCAGTAAAGACACATTATCTGGCTACCATGGTGTGTTTGTAAAATCTCATTGTGCACAAATTAGCTGCCACAGTTCCTTGTATTACAGCAGTGACTACGCTTCAAAATATCTGAGAAGTACTTTGGGATGTCCTGAAGGCACAAGGCTATAATAATGCATGACTTTTCCTATTTCTGGTGTATCTCATCGTTCCATATTTTGCATCTTGATTTTTACCATCACTCTTCATATTACATCTTACAGCCTTCAGGTGGCTAGCCTGTGGATCTTCTCTACTGGTCCCCTTTTTGGATCCTGTATTTACAATACAGTTCAATAATTCTTCAGCAATGCTGAGGATTCTTTTTGCAATCTTTTCTTTACCTTTTCGCTGTCGCTCTTGTTTTAATAGATGGGTTGGTGTATTCTCATCACCGCTTGCATTCGATGGGTCAGGTTGGTTGTTGTTAGTGGCATCCTTATTGAAATCAAGGCCCAGCTTTCTTTCTGAGCCCCACTTCTGCAGTGAGCAGGCATGGACTTCACACTCACCCAGTGCTGGCCAATAGGATATTAAATCATTGCCATCACAATCTGTAAAATATAATGAAGCATTTTACAGGCCCTGCCTGCATTAAACAAAGTGCAAGTTCTGTGAAAATTTTACCACAGCTAAGAATTGGGAATTAGCACAGAATAGGCCAATGTCTAGAGTTCCTGCTCTCAAGCAGAGCCTCTGTTGATTCAAAAAGAGGTGGCAAAGTTCAGCTGTCAGGTTCGTGTGCCCAAGGCAGTGCATACCACATTTCGTACAGAAAAGAAACTTCAGGCTGGGGAAAAAAATGTGCTGTTGGTAAATTTAATCCTCCAGAATTATGCTGATTTCATTTGTTTCCAGCCTCAAGGATTGCTCATATAAAGTGGAATCATAAGAATCCCTCTGACTTGTTTGATGGAAGCTGATGCTTAAATGCATACCTTTTCTCATTTAGCATTGAGGTTTGTTTGAATTTTATTCTCTTCATTATTGTTTGATGTTGAGTGCAACATTTTTGTATCTATAACATACCTGACTTGGGAATAATTTTCTGCGGTTTCTTTTTGCTCAGCAATGACATATAGCAGTAGTCACAATAGGGTGGAATGGAATTCCTTCAGGGATTTCTGATGACAACGAACATTTGGATGAGAAAACTTGTATTCACCAGGGCAACAAATGTTGGTACACACCTACAGTTACAGACTAAGTCATCTAGACTGCCCATACTAATGCTCTTCAAATGTAGCAATATGGGCATAGCCATCTCTAGATTCTTTCAACCCACTACTGGTGACTGTGTCAAACCTTTCCACAGAGAAAAACAAAATAGCATTTGTGTTTGCCAGAGGCAACATACATCACTTTCTCCTTTGCTAGATCCATCAACTTAACCAAAGATAGAGTGCTCTTGGATATCAAAATCTGACATGTTCGGGGTGCAATAGGTACCGCCCAAGATTTGTTTAGACTGTTGAAACAGGTTGCCATCTCTGCCAGGTGGGAGGCTATCTAGTGGACAGTCTACCCTGAAGACCCAAAGATGGCAGTATCTGAATCACATTGGCATTCTGAATGTGATTATGCCTCCCCATTGGGTTTCTGTTCACTTCATTTTTGTCTGATGTTTCTTCGCCCTTGTGCACATCCTGTGCTTTATAAATATTTCAGATTCATTCAGAAGCTTAACAGAAATTGAAAGATTGTTTGCTCACTCTTGTTTGCATGTTCCTCACATGTGAGGTGCTAGGCAAATCTTGTATCTACAACATGGTTCCTCGGGTTAGCTATGTTAAAACCAAGGCTATGTTTGCAACCTTACATTAGTTATACATAAAACTGTGTCACCAACCTAGAGTACTCCAGGCTAACTCAATTTTGCACAGGTTTTACCATTCTTACAAAAAAAGGTTAAAAATGTTGTTACAACTCTGTTTGTTTTACTGATCATTCAGTGCTAATCTTGAATGCGACAGGGATTTGCCAATATCTTTAAATTTACAGCAATTTTTCTTTCTTTATAATAGTTGTTCATGCATGTTCTCTGCAGTATTCTCAGAAAAGGGGAACTTACCTATAGTAGTGAGTAAGTCAGAAACTTAAAAATGCTGCATGTTTGACACTAACAGCTTTGTTATGTCAATATAAAACTTACCTTGGTTAAATTGCTAAATTCACCAAGAAATGTGGAGAGATTTCCTAAACTTCTTCATAAACACACTGACCTGATAAATAACTGTAATTAATGTACCACAGTCACACTTGAGAAGCATATCAAAATGTCATAATAAAACAAAGAACTGTGGATGCTAGAGATTTGAAACAAAAACAGGAATTAATGGAGAAACTCAGCAGGTCTGGCAGCATCTGTGGGAGGAAAGCAGAGTTAATGCTTTGAGTCCCGATGCACTAGTTCCGTTGGTACTTTTGTTTGGGCAAAAACACTGCTCATTGTACAATGTTCAGCTCCACAACTGGTTGTACAACTTTTCAGACACTGAAATAGTATGTGCCCACATGCAGCAAGGCCTGAACAACACTCAGACTTGGGCTTATAAGAGGTAACTAAAATTCACATCACTCAAGTGCCAGGTAATGACCATTGTGAACAACTGAAAGTACGATCATTTTCCCTTGGTTTTCAATGACTGCAACTGTCAAACCCCACGCCATTAAAACCCTGGTGTGACTACTAACCAGAAACCTAACAGGACCAGCCACATAAACAATGGGGCGAGGATAACAGGTCTGAGAGAATTACTTAATGGTGAGTAACTTGAGTTTTAATTTCTCAGAACCTTTCCACCATTTACAAGGATGAAGTTTGGTGTGTGATAGAATACTCTCAAATTGACTGGAGGAGTGTCTTTCAACAGCATAAAAAATTTGTCTCAGTCCAAGTCAAGACAACAAACAGCATTCACTCCCTCCACCACTGTGCACTGAATCATTTCCAAGATACACTGAAGCAACTTGTTGAGGTTTCTGTGATACAACCCCCTCAAAGCTGCAATGCATATCACTCGGAAGAACAGCAGGCTCATGGGAACACCACAGCAATCTGGCTTGGAAATCAATTGCTGTTCCTACAGCATCACCAGTTTAAACTCCTGAACTGTTAGCATTACATGGTAGCATCCTCACCACAAAAGGTTAAAGGAAGTGGTCTGGAAACACTTTTTGATAGCATTTAGCAAACAGCAATGAATGCAAGTCTTGTCAGCCGATCCCATGAATAAACATGAACAATAATTATAATTGTGCTGTTCAAATTTGCAAAAGGACAATTTAGACTGTATAACTACTCAAAAATGAGCCACTCAATATTTTATCTAAGAAAATATCCATCTGGAGGAAAATAGGGAAATGTTGAGCAAACAGAAACAAAAAGGATTTCTCCACTATTAGAATGTCAATAATCTTGAGGCCATGGCTTATCCATATTTTCTAACAAACTCAGACAGAAAACCTAAAAGAGGGAAATATTATCAGGAGAGGTGGGCAATAAAGAGCAGAGAGAAATAAACATTACGATGTTAGAGTCAGAATTTTATAATAAAGATGGTTTTCGGTCAGTTGTGCCTATGCTGGCTATTGAAGAATTTTCTAATTTTGTCTCACACTCCAAACTTTTCCCATAAGCGCGCAAGTTAGTTATTTTCAAGTACATGTCCAGTCGCCTTATTAAATGATCTTACAGAATCAGGTTCCATCACTGGTTTAGACAGAGCATTTCAGATCTTAAGAACCACGTATGAGAAGAAATTTCTCAGTTCCTCTCCAGTTCTTTGGTAAATATTTTAAAAATATGAACTCTGGTTACTCAATTACTTAGCAGACAGAACTGTATCTCCCTTCTCGCTTGATGAAACACCTCATTATTTTGAATAACTCTACTACTTAAACTTCCTTGCTTTAAGGACAGCAACCATAGTTTCTCCAAACTAAGTCCTCTCCAGCCATTTATTGTACAATCCTTCACCTGTTACTTCATCAGATGACTGAATCAGATTATTCAGGTATGGTTTACCTTGCTCATGTCAATGCTGACCATCTCTTATCATCCCCCGAGACTCCAAAAGAGAATTTGCTTTGTCCTCAGTGTTAATTTGTGTGGTTTTCCACCACCGATGTCAGACTGTTTGGCCTGCAGTTACCAGAAACTCCCCCCACACTTTTTGGGCAGGGGAGCAAACTTTTAATCCTCTGGTCCCATTCCCATACCAAAGGAATACTGACAGATTGTGGTCAGAGAGCTGAGTCCACAGTAAGATCAGCCACAATCTTGTTGAATGGCAGAGCAGACTCAAAGGGATGACTGGCCACCTCTGGCTCCTAATTCATGAGTTTGTAATTAATTAGTATAAAAGCTAAAGACAATTTGATCATTTCTCAAAAAAATTATAATTAGTGTTAAATTGATAAACAAAATCTATTGGAGTTAGATAGCAAGGGCTAGATTAGTAAAAGTCCCTGAATTTTTCAGTAAATTAAAATCTTATGTATATAAATAAGAATAATTAAGTAAACACATTTCAGTTGAGCTCCCTACAAAATAATATTAGAACAAGGAATACAGGTGGATTATGAAGTGGTCGGTCAGTCTATATTTATTTAAGTCTTATTTAATCTAATAAAGGTAGATATGATAAGCTCCCTCAATCTCAAGGAGTAAATGTCCTGCTGCAGGTTTTGAAGTTTGAGCAACAGCAGGTGTGACTGTGGTGCATTTGCAAAGTTGAGAGCTTTGTGCATCACCCTAAGTGCTGTTGGGAATGGAGTTCCAGAATTTTGACTCAGTGACAGTGAAGAAATAGTAATGCTGACTCCTCAGGTTAGAGAAATGCAGGCAGGGCAGAAATGGATGGCCGGCAGAATGTAACATGAGAAAGGAAAAACAAGTTATACAAAAGATTGGGAGAGACAGCACTAGAGTCAGACATTGTAAGGTTTTGGACATAAGGTGTTCAGGAATGATAGGAAAAGAAGTAGCAAGGATGGCAGCATTAATTCGGGAGAGAGGGGATTCCTGAGACGAGTCTTAGTTACTACTAAAAAACAGAAGAACCATTGCACTACTGGGTGCACTCTATGAGTCATCAACCAGTGGGAAAGGTATAGAAGAACAAATTTGCAGGAATTTACAGGGATGTTCATGAACTATAGTGCAGTTATCATGGGGAACTTTAATGATCCTAACATAGATTGTGATAGTAACAGTGTAAAGGCCAAAGAGTTTTTGAAATATACTCAGGAAAATTTCTAGGCCAATAAGTTTAGGACCTAATGAAGGAGGAGGCATTACTGTTTATGGTGGAGGACAGTGATTGGAGTGTCATAAGGTTTAATTCAGCTACAGGAAAGGAAAGATGTAATTCAGATTAAAATTAGGAGAGGGCCAATTTAGTGAGGAGAATACTGATCTTGTCCAGGTAAATTAGAATCAAAGAATGGCAAGCAAAGCCATCATAGGTCAACCGACTGCCCTTAAAGAGAAGGCGGCTCAGGGTATAATTGAGATGCATTCCCAGGAAAAGGAAAGATAAGACAAACGAAGCCAGAATTCCCTGGGTGGCAAAAAAGATAGAGCAAGATGAAGCAGAAAGACATTGCCTAAGACAGATGTCAGTTTGATAATGCATGTATGCATCAAACTGAATACTGATGTGCAGAGGGCAAGTACAATACATAAAACAGAGAAACAAAAAGGGTGCGACAGAAGGCATTGGCAGATACCATGAAAAGGAATCCAGAGTTTTCAAAAAGCATTTAATTAGTGAATAACCGGTAAAATATCAGGCAGGACCAATTAAGAACCAAAAAAGGGGATTTACACATCAGGGCAGTGGGATGGCTGAGATACTAACCAATACCTAACATTTTCTTTACCAAGGAGTTTGCCATCAAAATCACAGTGAAAGAGGAAGTGCCTGAAACCCTGTTCAGACTAAAAATTGATAATCAGGAGACATTAAAAAGGCTGGCCATACTTAAAAGCTGTTAAGTCACCAGAAACAGATGAGATGCATATGGATATACTAAAGGAAGGAAATTGTGGAGCCTCTGGTCTTAAGTTTTCCAAGTTTTTAATACAGGAGGTGGTACTGGAGAATTACAGAAATTACATCCTGCTGATAAAAAGCGGAATGATAAACTTGGCAACCATATGCCACTCAGTCTAACTTGCATGGTGGGAAACTTTAAAAACAGTACACTGGCACAAATTTAACAGCCACTTGGACAAATGTGGATTAATCAGACAAAACCAGATGGAATGCAGCAAAGATTCACTAAACAAGTTCCTGGGATGGTATAACTGTTCTAAGGAGATTGGGTCTATTCTCTAAGGAAGAATGAGAGGTGACTTTTAAAAGGCTAAACAGGGTGGATCCAGAAAGAATGTTTCCTCTGGCTGGGGCTGGGGCAGGCAGTGGGGGTGGCGAGGACACTCAGAAATACTGGTCAGATAATTTTTCGCTGTTTGTCATGCAAACCAATGAACACCCCTAGGGCAGTCAACTCTTGATTCTGAAAAGTACCCAGTCTACCTCATTTTACCCTGGAAGCTTATGGTCTTTCACATCTTTGAGTAACAGCTGTTTCATGCTATTAATCAGTAGCAACAAGAGTTATATTCTACATTAAGAACATGCTGTCTTCAAGCCAAAAAGTTAAAACTATGTTTTCTCTATTACAGAAATAAGTAATGTGCTCTATGGATTTTAGTGCTGGTGTGATGCCAGGTATGCAAGCTGTAACAAAGACTCGTGGACCATATCAAACAGAATATCCCTTTGGTTTTTCACAAGTAGATGATATTGACAGTACCCAATCAGTTCATGCTTGCAAAACTCTCAATGCTGTGTCCAACATTTGGTTGATAATCTGGAATATGTAAGACATTATGCTGACTACCAATTTAGGATCGGTAGTTGGGCTTGTGGTGTGGTGCATTTGCTTGCAATTGAAACTAACCCTTGAATTGGTAGCCTTGTGAGATGGCCCGAGGAAAATTTTCAACAAAATTTCCACCAATAACTAAAATTATCTTGAATGAAAGTCTTTTACTCTATGTTTCTTTGGTACTGACAAAAGATGAACTTTTCCTTTAACAAAGGTAACAAGGGTTTCCAAGGTAACAAACCAAAATAGCTTTGGGTGTTTTCAACTCATCAACTGGTTAGCCCACACTGCCAAATGGGCTATAATTTGGCGACCTTTCTTTTCCTTTAAGCTTCTCATTCTTTCAGCTTGACTGAATGCTCTGAATCCAGCTGGAACGCAAAGTTTATTAGCCTACAGTTGATCTCAGGATATAGTTTTCAGGGATGGTAGGAACTGCAGATGCTGGAGAATCTGAAGAAGGGTCTAGGCCTGAAACGTCAGCTTTCCTGTTCCTCTGATGCTGCTTGGCCTGCTGTGTTCATCCAGCTCTGCACCTTGTTATCCTACATAGTTTTCAGGCATTTCTCAGTAAGCATTGGGCTACAGAACCCATCCTGCTCTTTGAATAATGCCCACCGTATAGTTGCACAATAAAACTGCAGGGTGCAATTTCTGTTTTCAAGGGTCCCTATTGAATATCTTTTAGGCAGAGGCAGATTGATTCTATTGCCCAACAAGAAACTAAGAGATAGATGGGTATAAGGAATTCAAAATTCAAACAGATTGGCTATGATGTTACTGAATGGCACGGCAGGTTTGAGGGGTTAAGTGACCTACTTCTGCTACCGGTTGTATGTTCATACATCTTACCATCATTTATTTAAAAGAGCTATTTTACACCTCTGGTAATAGGAGCATTTAAGAGAGTGCTGAGATATTTAAAACGCTATGTGTGAATAATGAGGTGCTAAATGCATCTGTTCAAATGAACAATTAACAGATTAGCATTTACAAAGTGGAGATGTGAATGATTAAACAGCTGCTCAAGTGTATTTAGAACATTATATTCTTTATTGTAGACTAAATATATTGAGCAATTACTCAAACTGAGAGAAAGAAAGACAGCAGTTGTGTCCTCCAGAAGCACAGTGGAGCAAACTGTTTCTGCTAACATTTACTGGAAAGTCATAATTCTAATCTAAATCTCAATATGAACTTCTATTGAGAAACAGCAAATTATTTCAGTATTTTAGCAAAATTCTGCTTCTTTAATTTGCTACATAGAATAGAATAGAATCCCTATAGTGTGGAAACAGGCCCTTTGGCCCAACAAGTCCACAGCGACCCTTGGAGCATCCCACCCCAGACCCATCCCCCTATAACCCACCTAAGCTACACATCCCTGAACACTTTGGGCAATTTAGCATAGCCAATCCACGTAGCCTGCACATTTTTGGACTGTGGGAGGAAACCAGAGCACCCGGAGGAAACCCAGGCAGATATGGGGAGAATGTGCAAACTCCACACAGACAGTCGGCTGAGGGTGGAATTGAACCCGGGTCCCTGGCGCTGTGAGGCAGCAATGCTAACCACTGAGCCACCATGCTGCCTTAATTCCATAATTCCAAATGTAAGACCCAGTCAGATTTTCTTTTGCTGTGGGGCTAGGGTAAAGCAAAAACAAGGAAACTGGGTGAATGAAACGAAGTTAGCCTAAATTTCCAATCATTTATTTAACCAATGGAAAATTAGGCAAGCTCCAGGGGTTGGGGAGTGTGCTTCACATTTTTCAATTCTTTTCCTTACACAGGGGCAACACAACAGCCAACGGTTACATGAATTACATTAACTGCATGATTACTAAAGTTTTATAATTGCTAATGATTGCTAAATTAGGTATTTTAGAACTGCTGGCAAAGGCAGCTTAGCAGGTGCTTTGTGCAGAAATTAATTCTGTTCCAGGCTTGCACTGAGCTTTAGCCTGGGGCTATTACTCTTAAAAAGTATGATGTATATATGGGGCGGGGCTGGGCTGGGTGCACTTCATTATTCATATTTTCAAAAACTTCACATGGACATCTTTTGCCCAAATCTCTTGTTAGCCTTGCCAATGCAGACCCATTCACATCCCCGACAAATGACATCCATTCCTGAAACCAATCACCCTGTGACTTCTTTGGGAAATTAAGCAGTCAGGACTAATCTGTAGATCTAGACAAGCAGCAGCTTTAGATTGTGCTTAAAGTTCAAATTCCGATCTGAATTTACTGTGGCTGTCCAGATGAAACTGTTAAGCTTAGCTTTCAAAAGAATTGTGCGCTTGCCTGAATAAGACCATAAGACCATAAAACATAGGAGTGGAAGTAAGGCCATTCGGCCCATCAAGTCCACTCCGCTATTTGATCATGGCTGATGGGCATTTCAACTCCACTTACCCGCACTCTCCCTGTAGCCCTTGATTCCTTGCGAGATCAAGAATTTATCAATCTCTGCCTTGAAAACATTCAACGTCCCGGCCTCCACTGCGCTCCGTGGCAATGAATTCCACAGGCCCACCACTCTCTGGCTGAAGAAATGTCTCCTCATTTCCGTTCTAAATTGACCCCCTCTAATTCTAAGGCTGTGCCCACCGGTCCTAGTATCCCCACCTAACGGAAACAACTTCCCAGCGTCCACCCTTATATAAGGGTTGTAGAGTTCATGCACAAATGCTAAAATACTTAAATATTTAGGACTGTGCTCTGCAAAAAGGTTAGGTCAGTTAACAAATCCAAAGGAAGTACCGCAGAATTTTTTTTAACAGAATCCCTACAGGGTGGAAACAGGCCCTTCAGCCCAACAAGTCCACAATGACCCTCAGAGCATCCCACTCAAACCCATTCCCGCTAATCTGCACATCCCTGAATACTACAGGCAATTTAGCACGGCCAATCCACCTAGACTGCACATCTTTGGACAGTGGGAGGAAACTAGAGCACCCAGAAGAAACCCACGCAGACACAGGGAGAACGTGCAAACTCCACACAGACAGTTGCCTGAGGGTGGAATCGAACCCGGGTCGCTGGTGCTATGAGGTAGCAGTGCGGACCACTGAGCCACCGTGCCGCTCTCAATTGACGTAACTGGAATCACACAACCTGTGATGTCAAATCAAAGTGGTGCATAACAATACCCGAAAGCAGTCTCATTCCAGTTTTGATTGGAATCAGCCCAGGCCCTGGCTTTTCTAAATCAGTTTCAATATACGACTAAAACTACTTACATGTAGGATAAAATGGTCTAGTATAAAAGTTGCAATGATTCAGATATTGATCTCAGAATTTAAAAGGTTATTGCCTAAATCCATTTCGCATTGAAACATGGCTTAGACCTCATTGGTCAGAGCTGTACCTGAAAGCAAGCTCCAGAGGTTAAATGATGTTAAATAATAAAATCCCACTACAGAAACAGAACTTTGTGTCTCCAGCCAGTGAAAGTATGTTTCACTCCTGATCCATTTTGTCAGCTAAAGAAAGATTTGTTGCATTTGAGTTAAATCTGACAAGGAAGAATTGCCATTTTGTCATTTTCTACTTACCTTTCGGAGTTGTATGCAGGGGATCAGTAAGCAGCCGTTCACTGTTTGCCGTTCGCTTAAATCGGCGTGGAAAGCGTCCTCGATATCGTTCATTTTCCTCACTTTCTGATGACGCTAAAGAAAGGCTACGCTCCTCATCCAACGACAAATCACTATCAGTGTCAGAATCATTGTCTGTTCGCAAGAATGACAAAGTGTTAACTTATTGTGTTAATTTTTGTTCTTAAAGTGTAAGCTAGTCTGTAATTACCAATAACCGGAAAGTTCCTTCTAAATAGACTTCTTTTTCTTTCTTGCAGCTTATAAAGGGTAAACACTCTGCTGTGAGATAGTAAGAACTACCAATGCTGGAGTCAGAGATAACACAGTGTGGAGCTGGAGGAACACAGCAGGCCAGGCAGCATCAGAGGAGCTGGAAAGTTGACGTTTCAGGTTGGGACCCTGCTCCTCTGCTGCTGCCTGGCCTGCTGTGTTCCTCCAGCTCTACACTGTGTACGTTCTACTGTGAAACTGAATAGTTAATTAGCTAAATGAATGAATCTGGCTTCTTCTACCCTAATTTAGTTGCCAATAAATGCAGAGTTCTTCAGTGCAGCCAGAGGCAAAATAAGTGCAACTCAGAAAACAGTGCAAACATGAGAGTGTGGTGAGTGAGGGAGTTGGGAGAACTAAACGTTCATTTGTTTTGCTTTTCTATCCTTCTTGTTCTGTACATTCTTGCTCTGCTACAGGGAAAGGCGCTAGCTGTTTGGTGAGTATCTGCTAAGTGGTTAAGGTCTGTTCTTAAGGTTTAAAATAATATACAAATTGAAGGTAAAGTCCACAAAACAAATAAAAAAGCAACATAACGAAAGGAATAACACAATTAAGTAACTATATCAAACTCATTAAGGATAGCAGATGGTTTTTGTGTCATGCAACATGTGGGAGCTCCCGGATATCCTAACAATCCTGGGTAAACATGTCTGCAGTCGTGTTCACAACTACAGGAGCATTGGCTCAGAGTCATCAAGCTGGAAGCTGAGCTACAGACATGTTAGGGAAAGGGAAGTTACCTGGATGCTCGTGATTTAGAAATTACTGCTGGTGATGGAAATGATGAATTCTTCATGGATACAATCATGCACCATCCCTTGGCCATTGTTTTAATGCTAACAGTAATCATTTACTTTAACATCTCACATCTGCTAATATCACCAATAATCAATTGACATTTAAAAATTCTTGGACATGCACTTGAAGTGTCAGAAACTAAAAGGCTTTGAGCCAACAGCTGGATAATAGCATTAGACAGACTAGCTCTTTCTCAGCTGGCAAGGACATAAGGCAGGTCAACTGGCCTCTTTCTTTGCTATAAATGTCTATGATTGTATACAATTCATAGTTACACTCTGAAAATGTGTTCTTGAATTAACCAGCTAATACTAAAGCAATACAACTGTGTAATAATTTATTCCAGTAGCTTTCATTCCCCTAACTTTCATGGTAATATGTTGTTGGACTGGTATTTACCCCTATCCTGGACTAATAGTCCAGATGACATGAGGTAAAACCATACCATGTAAGCTTGAGAATTTGAATGCAGTTTGGAAAATCTGAAAGTAAAAATGTGGCACCAGTAAAAGTGACATAAAACTTGTCATTAAAAACCCAATTAGTTCACTAATGTTCTTACGAGACATTTACCAATCTGGCCTGTATGCGACTCCAGTCACACAACAAATGTGTCTAGGTTTTAACTGCACTTTGGCTAACAAGCCACTCAGTTGGTAATTAGGGATGGGGAACAAAAGCCAGTTTTGACTGTGATGCCCATATTCTAAATCAAATTTTAAAAATTAAAATTAGATGGTTTTTGGAATCCTGTGTCATATCACCGTTTCGTGTTGATATAATTTTGTTTCTGTGCTCTTGGTGCTTAACATCAGCTGTGTTAAACACACAAAAAAAAACCCAGAAAAAGCTGCAATTATGGAGATCAGGCAGCTTCTGTGCACAGAAACAGAGTTAATATTTCAGATTACATCAAAATTCTTAAGACCTTTAGACCAAAGGTCATCATTGAACTGAAACACTAACTTAGTTTCTTTCTCTATACAGGCTGGATGGCCTGTTGAGTAAGTGCAACATTACCTGTTTCTTTATGATAATAATTCTTACAGTTAATCATTAGTTTACAATGTATTTAATGGAGGTAAATCTTAAATATGTTCTCTGCAAGCAAAGAACAACCACTGGGCATTTCAAAGCATGTTACAGTGAATGAAATAATTTTGAAATGCAGCCACTGCTGTAACATGGCAGTCAATTTGCACACAGCAAGCTCCCACAAACGGCAAAGTAATAATGATCCAATCTCTGTTTTTGTTTGATATTGATGAGAAAAATACACAGGCCAATATTCTGGGGATAAATCTTCTCTTTGAAATAATGCCAAGGGGGGAGGAGGCCTCTGTTTAATGTCTCACTCAAAAGATTGGTATCTCTGGCAACGCACCAGGTTTTCAGTACTTCATTGGAGTGCCAGTCTTGATCTTTGTGCTCAAGTCTGGAGTGTGACTTAAACCTGGACCTTTCGACACACAGAGCCACACAGACACTAAGTCTACATAGGTTTACTTAAAAGCTCCTTGCTTAACCTATATCTGTCTGTTGTTTGGCCTTGTAGAGCCATTGTCTTTGCACAACTGATACACAGTTGAATATAAAGATTATTAAAAAATGCGTTATTTGTCAAGGCTCATATTTTACAACGGACAGAAATGTGTATCATGTTGGAACACTTCCATCTAGAAGGACAAGGGCAGCAGATACATGGGAACACCACCACCTGCAAGTTCCCTTCCAAATCACTCAAGATCCTGACTTGGAAAATATCACTGTTCCTTCAATGTTGCTGGGTCAAAATTTCTGGAATTCCCTCCCTAAGGATATTGTGGGTCAAGAAGGCAGCTCACCATCACCTTCTCAAGGGCAACTAAGGACAGGCAATTAATGCTGGCCCAGCCAGCGGCATCCATGTCCCACAAGTGAATGAAGAAAAAAAGGTATAAGTTTTTGTTGCAAGAGATATCCACTGCCATGCAGTTTTTGAATGTGTTCTGTACATCTTGTTATCACCCTCGATTAGACCACCAAATTTGTCACGGTCCCATTCGGGGCCAGTAACATTCTTATTTAAAGCAGACAAAGCTTAAAATCCCAGGTTACTAAGAGGACAAAGCCAGAAGATTCCATCCCTTTTGAACTAACAAAATAAACTTTATACCATACAAGGCTGGAAAACTAAAACAACCTACAATATTCAAATGATTTAAATTATAACATGCAGAAATAACTCTGAAGTAAATGTGAATTCACAGAATGGTTGGTTTTGGAGGAGGAATTTTGGACCTTTTGATCTGCGTTGGCTGTCTGAGCATTTTAACTTGGACCCAGTCTCTTGTCCGTTTCCTGTAATCCTGCATGTTTCTATTTAATCATTTGATACTGTGAAATCCTCAGCTGAACCTGCCTCCACCACGTTTCCAGGCAGTGCATCCCATACACTATCTACCAAAGCTAACTCAATTCAATTCAGTTTTTTGAAAAAAAAATTTCATGTTTCATTTGCTTCTTTTGTAAAACACTTTAAAACTATGCTCTTTGGTTTTTTTTTAATCTGTTTATGAGTGGGAATAGTTTCTCCCTATCCACTCTGTCCAGGCCCCTCATGATTTTGAAAATGTCGATCAAATCTACCCTTAGCATTCTCCTCCCCGAGGAAAACATTCCCAGCTTCTCCACTCTTCTCCTATAAGTGATGGGATTCACCCCTGGAATGATTCTCACAAACCTCACACCCTCTCAAATGCATTCACATCCTTCTAGCACTGTGGTACGTAGAATACTCCTCAGGTCTAACCAATGTCTTTTACAAGTTCATCATGACCTCTCTGCTTTTGTACTCTATTTCCCTATTTATGAAGTTTTGAAGACTGAATACTTTACTAACACCTTTCTCTACTTGTCCTGCTACCTATAATGACTTACTTACACATACAGAGATAGTAGGAACTGCAGATGCTGGAGAATCTGAGATAACAAGGTGTAGAGCTGGATGAACACAGCCGGCCAAGCAGCATCAGAGGTGCAGGAAGGCTGATGTTTCGGGCCTAGACCCTTCTAGGCCCGAAATGTCAGCTTTCCTACTCCTCCGATGCTGCTTGGCCTGCTGTGTTCATCCAGCTCTACACCTTGTTATCTCTACTTACACATACACCCAGGTTTCTCTACTCCTGTACATTATCTGAAATAGTACACTTTATTTGAGACTGTCTCTCCATATTCTTTGTACCACTTTTCCAGATTGCCACCTTTCTGTCCACAGCACCAAGTCAATGTCTTTCTTTACAATATCTCTCTGGTTTTATATTGTCCAGAAGATTCAAAATTGTCCCCTGCAGACCAAGATCTAGACCATTAGCACATCAGGAAAACCGAGGATCCCACTAGATTTCTGGGGAATTCCACTACAAACCTTCTTTCAGCCTGAAAAATACCCAAAATACTCTTTTTTCTATACTCAGCTAATTATGTATCAACATTTCTATTGTCCCATTTATTCCCTGAGCTACAATTTTCCTCACAAGTTGCTGTGATGCACTTTATCAAACACCTTTCATGAGCACCACATCTTAGATCTTCCCCTCACCAAAGTCCATCTGCTTTCTCTTCAAAAATCTCCTGCAGGTTTGTTAAACAAGATTTTCCCTCAACAATACTGACTCTTCTGAATCAATCCACATTTTTCGATGAGACTCTTAGTTCTGTCCCAAATAATTGTTTGTAGAAGTTTCTCCACCACTGAAGCAAATTTGACCGGCCTATATTTGCTGGTTTATCTTTACAAACGTTTCGAACAATAACATAAGACTCCAAATGTCTAGCATATCCCTCTTACTCAGGGAAGACTTATCACTTTGGAGTTATTACTTCCTTCAATATCCCTGAATGCATTATGTCCAGTCTCAGTACCTTATCAACTTGAAGTAACAGCACTTTATCCAATATTGAGCCCTTCTAGTTTACTGTTTTGTTGGCATGCCTTCCGCTTGAGGTAACAGACAAACTGTGGTCAAACATCCTGCACAGCATATTAAAAGGCAGATTCTACCGATTTCTCAGCAATTCAACCAGACTTTGTGAATCACCACATCTCATTTAAACTTCTCTTCCTTCATAAAGAATTCCAATCCTTCATTTTCCAAGATCTAGGTGCTGGAACTTTTTCAAAGGAGCTCCATCTCAGCCTGCCTCAATAGCTGTGCATACTCTAATACCACAAACTCTTCTCCTGAGACCACATTCCCAGGATTCCTGAAACTGCTCGTAAGCATCTAATTACGAGTACAATTTCAGCTTTTTAACAAAGAGCAGGCTACACAGAGACAGTTCTGCCCCTGAATTTCCTTCAGCTTCCAGGCTGAAATTTCTTGTCTTTCTTTTGCAGCTGAGCTGACCAACATCTGAGGTTGCCTTCCTCTGTTTCACCCAGACTATGATGTAGAGGTTCCGGTGTTGGACTGGGGTAGATAAAGTTATAAATCACACAACACCAGATTATAGTCCAACAGTTTATTTGAAAACACAAGCTTTTGGAGCCTCAGTCCTTCTTCAGGACTGATGGTCCAAAAGCTTGTGCTTTCAAATAAACCAGTTGGACTATAACCTGGTGTCTTGTGATTTCTAACTTCAGCCAGACTATAAAGAGGTACTGCCCTGGCTCCTCAACCATGCTGCTGCTAAAAACTACTCACCTCCCAACTACTTAATCTGTTCTCCTGAATCTGCAAGCCCCTGGGTTTCACATCGCTGTGCTCTAGTATGTTATCACTGGCCAAGTTCAAGCTCCGTTCAAGTTCTGAGCAGAATTGCATTGCCCATCGGCTGTTCTTCACCTTAAGGTGCAAGGAGCCAGCTAATAGCAGCACTTTAGCAATACTGTTTTCTCTTCCCTGTCTCCTTAAAATGATTAACACTGACTATTTTCACTGACCCTTAAACAGATCTCAGTAGCCTTTAAAAAAACACTCCAAGGACCGACCATTGGAACATCCTAAGACTTGAATGTTACAAACTTTGAGGTTACTGGCTTCCAGACAGACACTGAAAACTGGACTTTATCAGTATATATTTTATTGAAGTTGCAGGCCCAGACACAGACCTGTATCCTCGATGCTGAACGTTCCCCCTTTATAACCTGGCTGAATTTGGCAAAGACAACTTCACATATATCAGCTTCATGGTTGCTTGATTGCTCTGAGTTAGAGTAAAGAGGTCTGCCACTTTAACTGCTACCTACTTTGGGGAAATACTTTGGTCTATGTATATGGGTTCAGAAGCCAGCTTTCACAGAGTCAGACCCAAAAAGCAGATTAAAGTCAAGAAGACCTACCAGTAGGTTTTAACCTCCGGTAACACTAGTTTTGTTTGCAGGGTTGCTTCCAATTATATGTATAACACAATGAAACAATATTATGAACAAAATTGAGCATTTGTTTCAGACAGTTTCTGTATATCTATCAATAATACGCAATTCAAATCCTATCAATGAAACTATATGGCCAAATTTCCTCTTTGTTTACCATTCATCCAAATATTCCACCACTTCCCCCAGGCTGTCTACTAGAGTTAACCAGTCAGCAAACCAGTTTGACTTTGGTGAGCAGTTTAAAGCTGCAGCAACTTTCCATTTTCCCAGTTTAGTATACCACCACTTGCAAGGTGATCTCCTCCAAATATACACCATGCTGATTTGGAACTATCACTGTTACTGGATCAAAATACTGGAACTTGTTTCACAGTAGCATCAGGGATATATAGGCTTCAGCAGCTCATGAAGCTGGCTCACCACTTCTCAAACAAAATCATGAATGAACAACAAATGTTGGCCGAGACAGAGATGCTTATGTCTCATGAAAGAATGCTTTTAACAAGTTGAGTAGGATCAATAGTGCGATGAATTTTAAAGGGTACAGACAGGAACTGGTTTGATGAACTGAATGAGCTTTCTTTATTTGAAGGTTTTTAAGGTTTAGCTTGACCAAAGTGCCCTGGGGCAAAGCTGACACTGCTACGTGCTGAGGTGCAGCAGCACTTCAATGAAAATCATAGAAAACTCTACAGACCAGCAGTGTTTAACGTTGTGCAAATATAAAATCTGTTGAGGTGAAAACGTATAGTACAGAAACAACTAATTCCACAAAGGGAAGTTAAATGTTTCTGTTGACATACAGTGATATTTTGTAATAATCTCACCTCCTCCTCCACCTGCATCCTGTGGTCGATGAAACATTGCAACGTCTATGTCAGTAGGCCCAGTGTGACCCAACAAGGTTTGATCCAAGGCAGAACCCTGTTGTACCAACAAATTTTCTCTGAAGGATGCAAAAAAGCAAAAAAGATTGAGAAGAATGCATAATGAAACCAAGTTTTAGCACACCTTTTTGTTACATTTCAAAAGACTGGTCGGTGAACTCACTTTTCATGTTTGGATCCTGAATTAGAACTCGGGTCAAAAATAGGACTGTGAAAGCCAATTTTCCTTAAGTTCAGCACTTTTATATTTTTTGAGGGCTCTAATTTAGATTATACCCTGGTTATACCCAAGTTGGGAGTACACAATTGGTCACTGGTTCGACTAATGATATACAATCAATTTCTTTGTGCTGGAAGTGTATGCTCAGCCAATGGTTAAGGCAGGATTGGACACAGTAATAACACAATTTCTTGTCAAAAAATGGTCGCTTGGCAAAATACCAGTGTAAAACTTACTCTAGTGAACAGATATTAACACCTTAAGGAGAAAAGTGTTATGAAGAACAGAAAATTCAGGACAACAAACCTGGTGGAATGTGCTGCAAGATAAAACAGAAGGATTCAGGTAACTCTCGTCACTTGACTAGGTGCCTGGAAATGGACGTGGAATTGCAACCACTATGGCAATAATAGCCCCTAAACTCAGTCCTTCTTATTGCAGTCCAATAACAGTGGATGTTACATCTCTATCTCTAACCTGAAGTGCCTCTAAAACTATACTGCCTGGATCTCTTGGAGAGAGGCTGAAACCAACTTTGGGCAATGCATTCTTCAGCCACTCTCTTAAAGTGGCTTCTTTCACTGGATAAGGAGACTGGGGCAGTGACATCTCTGATAACTCAATCACATTGCCACCTTTGTTTTCAGGCATCAGCAGCATACACTAATGTATCAAAATATAAGGTATGGCATCTAAAGTAACCCTTCTGCCCAAAGTACACCATTCCACTTGGTGGTAACAAGGACATAGTATCACCAGCCTGAATACAGAATCCACACTTATTGGCAGAGAAGTGCAATTTACATTCCTGTTGTTATTTCTTTCCACGATAGAGCTTCATATAAAAGCTTTACTATTTCCCAGTGTAAAAACACGATGTAGCTTTTCCTAATGGCTATTTTCTATTGGCATACCTGAGATAGCCAGGCTGGCTGGAGTGAGTCCGTGCAGACCGGGCAGTGCTAACTGATGATATTGTTGATGTCCCAAGTGTTATCCGATGCAATCCGCTTTCCTCAAACAGTGATGTGTTATTATACGGATGGGAGCCCTAGAAGCACAAGAACAAATATGTCAACACATTAATGTCTGATGGTGGGAACTTGCTGCACCTACAAGTGAACGGAAAACCACTGGCAAACAAGTGAACGGAAATGAAGCAGCCGGAATCCTTGGAGTGATGTGGCGAAATGAGATAAAGTACCGATTTAATTCTGCTATACACTCCACCTTTACTGTGAAATTTAAATCCAACAATCATGATCTCTTTTATGCACTGTAAGTATGTGTGGGTACATACTTTTTATGAACAAAATGTTGATACCAGAGGGAACGGTGGAACACAAACACAAAGATCAATTCAATATGAAGTTTTCAGTGGCAAACGGATTTCCATTATGCATCTTTGTGATTAAAGTTTAGTATATATTAAATTAGAAATATACTAAATTAGAAATAAATGGGTTCTTGGTTTTCAGTGCTATGAAGGTATTCATGACATTTCGACTTATCTTTGAGACAAAATTTGCTGACAAACTATGATCATTTCTAATGTCATTCTTGAGCACTGGGGCTTTCCAACTGAATTCAGGACAACTTAGCCAGTTTCTTTATCAAAAGATAGAAGCAGGGAGGTTGTTTGCACTGGTGGGTGAAACTAGAACTAGGGGGCATTGCCTCAAAATAAGGGGGAGCAGAATTAGGATTGAGTTAAGAAGGAACTTCTTCACTCAAAAGGTTTGTGAATCTGTAGAATTCCCTGCCCAGTGAAACAGCTGAGGGTACCTTGTTGAATGTTTTTAGGGGAAAGATAGATTTTTGAACAGTAAAGGAATTAAGCATTATGGTGAGGGGAGCGGAGACCATGAAAAAGATCAGCCATGACCTTATTGAATGGTGGAGCAGGCTGGAGGAACCAGATGGCCTACTCCTGTTCCTATTTCTTATGCTCTTATTTATTTCTGTAGCGGAGACCAAGATTCCAAAATGGTGTGTTGCCTCCCTGGTACCAGGGTCAAGGATCTGAATGGGTACAAGATATTCTGAAAGGGGATGGTGAGCATCCAGAGGCTGTGGTTCATATTGGTACAAAGGACATATGAAGGAAGAGATATGAGGTGCTGCGAAGGGAATTTAGGGAGTTTGGTAGAAAGTTGAATAGCAGGACCTGTAGGGTTGTAATCTTGGGATCTCTCCCTGTGCTACATGTTAGTGAGGCCAGATGTAGGAAGATAATATACAGTTGAATGTGTGGCTAAAGAGCTGGTGTAGGATAGAGAGTTTCAGATATTTGAATCATTGGAATATCTTCCAGGACAGGAGGGACCTGTACAAGAAGGACAGGTTGCACCTAAACTGGAGGAGAACCAATATCCTGGCAGGGAGGTTTGCAAGTGCCACTCGGGAGGTTTGGGAACCAGAGCAGTTGGTCAGCGTGCAGAGTGATTCAGGGGAAGGTACAGGTTAAGTGAAGTAAGTCCAACAAGAAGAACAGGCAGGACCAAGTCAGTGAATGCGGTAGGACTGGCAGTCTGAAGTGTTTTTATTTCAATGCAAGGAGTATAACAGGTAAGGCAGATGAATTTAGAGCCTGGATTAGTATAGGGGACCACAATGTTACAGCCATTACAGACGCTTTGTTGACAGAAGAAAAGAACTGGCAGCTCAATAATCCAGGATTTAGATGTTTCAGGAATGATAGACAGGGATGTAAAAGTACAGACAGATGTAAAAGGAGTGGGAGAGTTGCATTGCTAATCAAGAAGCATGTCGCAGCTGCAATAAGAACGAACATACTGGAGGCTCATTTAGCAAGACCACATGGGTATGACTCAGGAATAAGAAAGGGGCAGGCCCTTTGATGGGATTGTACCGTAGGCCTACCAATAACCAATGAGAGGGGGAGGAACATGAAAAGATGTAAAAACAACAAGCTTGTTGTAATGGGTGTTTTTAATTTCCTCAATATTGACTGGAACTCCCTTAATGCCAGTGGTATAGATGGAGCAGAATTTACTAGGTGCATCCAAGGAGGATTTCTTGAAACAACGTGTAGATAGTCCAATTGGGAAAGGGGCTGTACAAGACCTTGTATCAGGGAATGAGCCTGGCCAGGTAATCAACTGAGTCCTCTGCAGTGACACACATCTGCATCCTTCCCCTTTAGTGAACTAGCAAACAAAACAAACCTTCCCTCTTCCTTGATAACAAGCATGGGGCTGGATGAACACAGCACGTCAAGCAGCATCATAGGAGCAGGAAAACTTGACGTTTCGGGCCTAGACCCTTCATCAGAAATGGGGGAGGGGAAGAGGGTTCTGAAATAAATAGGGAGAGAGGGGGAGGCGGATAGAGGATGGATAGAGGAGAGGATAGGTGGAGAGGAGGCAGACAAGTCGAAGAGGCGGGGATGGAGCCAGTAAAGGTGAGTGTAGGTAGGGGGGTAGGGAGGAGATAGGTCAGTCCAGGGAGGACGGACAGGTCAAGGGGGTGGGATGATGTTAGTAGATAGGAGATGGGGGTGTGGCTTGGGGTGAGAGGAAAAACAGGTTAGGGAGATGGAGATGAGCTGGGCTGGTTTTGGGATGCGGTTGGGGGAGGGGAGATTTTGAAATCCACTATGCTGTGTTCATCCAGCCCCATGCTTGTTATCTCGGATTCTCCAGCATCTGCAGTACCTTTTATCTCTTCCCTCTTCCTTATCTTCTTAAGCCAGATGCAGATAAGGGTAAGACTGGTCCTCAGGTGAAAGGGCAAAACTAGGGGAAGGCTAACTATAACAGTATTAAGCAGGAACTGAAATAACTAGACACGGGGATGCTGTTTCAGGATAAATTCACATCAGATATACGGGAGTCTTTTAAAGGCCAGCTGATCAGAGATCAGGAGCAGCATGTTCCTGTGAGGATGGTAAGATTCAGGAATCCTGGATGACAAGAGATATTGAAAGTTTAGTCAAAAAGAAAAAAGAAGCAGTTGTAAGCTTTCAGAAACTGAAATCAGAGGAGGCCCTTGAGGAACATAAAGAAAGGAGGAAAGAACTTATGGAACTAGGAGGGCTAAATGGGGCCAGACATGTCCTTGGCAAGTTGGATTAAGGTGCATCCCAAGGTATTTTATACATATATTAGGAGCAAAGGAGTAGCTAGGGAAAAAGTGGGTCTATTCAAAGATAAAGGAGGGAACTTATGCATGGAGCCAGAGGAAGTGGATGAGGTTCTTAATGAGTACTTTGCATTGACATTTACCAATGACAAGGACATGGATGATTGTAAGATTACGGAGGGGTATGTTGACATTCCAGGGCATGCCAATATTAAATTATCAGAATCAGAATCCCTACAGAATCAGAATCCCTACAGTGTGGAAACAGGCCCTTCGGCCCAACAAGTCCACACCGACCCTTGGAGCATCCCACCCAGACCCATCCCCCTATAACCCACACACCCCTGAACAGTATGGGCAATTTAGCAAGGCCAATCCACCTAGCCTGCACATCTTTGGACTGTGGGAGGAAACCCACGCAGACATGGGGAGAATGTGCAAACTCCGCACAGACAGTCACCTAGGGCTGGAATCGAACCCGGGTCCCTGGCGCTGTGAGGCTGCAGTGCTAACCACTGAAATCACCACAAGAAAGTGGTGATTTTCGGTGACTTGAAATACATTCAGATGGCCTGATGGGATCTATCCCAGGATACCAAGGGAGGCAAGAGAGGAGATTGCAGGGACCTTGGCAGAGATCTTTGTATTCTCTTTAGCCACAGGCGAGGTCATGGAAGACTGGAGAATAGCTAATGGTATTCCTTTGTTTAAGAAGGGCAACAGGGCTAATCCAGAAAATTACAGGCCCCGAGCCTTACGTAGGGAAATTATTAGAGAAGATTCTCATGGAAAAGATTTACTCACATTTGGAAAAGAATGGGACTTTGTATGGGGGAGGTCTTGTTTCACAAATTTGATTGAGTGATCTAGTATTGGATGTCAGATAAGAAGTCTGACAACAATGTTAGAGTTAATCTTACATACAACTGTCTTATGTTAGTATCCTTACACACAGCATAATAGAGTAACAGAATACGAGTTTGAATAATGTTGCAATTAGCTTCCAGGCTTAGGTGTGCTGTTGTCCGAGGGATGGAATGTCAAATCAAATGTAGTTCTTACATTTCCTAATTGACTAACTGAAGCAACAAAGAAAGAGATGTGGAATATGACAAAGAAGTAATGATGACATTGTTGTTTTGTGCAGGACATACAACATTTTAACTGTGTTATTTTCCCAATGATTACTCACATATGGAATCACTGTGATCAATATGTTTACTTTCAGCACGTGTATAACTAACTTGTCCTACATTTGAGAAAGAAATACTGTTTTTTTGCAGGTTCAAACCTTCACTCATCTGATATCCTTGCCTCAACCGTACTGTATCTGGAGGCAGTAAGTGAAGGAGTGGGGAAAATCTGGACCATAGCCATGTGCCTTGTGGATGTGGATAACAGTGATACTGGTAATGGTTTTCTAGCTGTTTATTGCTCTCACTTGATTAGCTGAGAGTGATTATGATCTAATGGTACACGCGAAAGGAGAAAATAAGGGAAAGGATTACGGGTTCAGGATTAATTATGGTCAAACAGAAAATAAATGCTATGCAGTTGAGGTGCCCCACAAGACAATGAGAAACAGTTTAGAGTTTTAACACTGTTTCTGTTTTACTTGAATTGGCTCACTATTTAATAGTTTTGTTTTTACCGAGAGCTGAGGTGCTCGTGTTGTATCATCACCCTGGCTTCTCTTTCCAAGGCAAGCCAATTTCCAGGCCTCCTGCACTTCTTCACTCAGGATGCAGAACAATACTAGGACCGCCAATCCCTGCAGGAGATTAAAAAAAACAATAAGCACCATAAACACAAAATTCCATTTATTCTGCAGGCCAGATATTAGACACACCTTTATAACTCACAGTGAAATCCTAAATGCATTGAGTATGTACAAGTTGGCCTTGATGTTTAATATAATGTATTATGGAATGATAAGGTCAGTGGGATTTTCACTCACATCCATGCTAATCCAGGTTTATTTTGGAGTCAGCTCAGAATAATCTGGCACTGCAACTTATTCTTTAAAGTGATTTCCTATTCACTTTAAATTTACTACATGCCTGTGACATTAACGTAAAGCCCATTTGCTAACCATAAAAACACATTATTGAAAGATGGAAGGAAAAAGTATAACAGTCAAACTTGCTAAGAAGAAAACAGCAAGTGGAGAGAGGACAGGTTTGAGAGGCGAATGGCGCAACTTAACCAAGCACAGTCCTATGCAATTAACAACAGATCTGAAAGAATTGAAAGATAAATGAAGCAATCACTGCAATTGAAGCTAACTGCACATTTTAAAGGATTGATCCTTTACTAAACTCCACTGTTAAACAGCTGTCACCTGCTCCTGTCTGGTAATATAATGTAATGTAATGTAACATCATGGCTGAGCACCGTGCTTGAAGGTTTGTAGGTTACATCATTGTTGAGTAGGATGGTCTGCATACTCTGGAGTTTAGAAGGACAATAGGTACTTTTGTTGAAATGCATATAGTTTCCAGAGCTTTTGACAGAATAGATGCTCAGAGTCTACTTGTGCTGCCAACTGGGACTGGTAACAAAGGTAAGGTTGAGCAATTTATACTTCATATGCTAATACCACATTGATTTCCTAACTTTTGCCTACTATGGAAACCTGTGCTGATAATGATGATACTGTAATGGATGACAATATGACAAAGACATACATTCAACTGTTACTTTCAAGCAGTATATGAGGATTTGAGAACATTTCAATGAAGTTGTGAAATCTGAGATAAGCTAAAGTTGCATACTCAGTGGATACGTTAAAATAATTTTCAATACATAACCAATAAGAAACAATAGGTTAAATTCCACCACTCAGGCAAGAGACTTGAAAACATGCTCCCACGCAGACTGCTAGTGACAGTAAGTGTTTACCTGTAAACAGCAGAGAACAGTGTAGAGGTAGTGAAAAGCAAGGATGCTGTTGTTGACGGCCATCAGCCCGAAAAGCCATGTGGCGCTAACAACTAGTAGCAGAACGAAGGTGCTTCGAATTGTAGTACTGGAGAGACAGAGAGAACCAGAGAATAACCTTCATGTGCCAGAGCATGGAAACAATACAGCATGTTGGCAGATACAGCATACTCACCAATGCTTAATGCAGAAATGTGCTAGTGAGGAACAATGGGGAAGGCTCAGTACAGGAGAAAGGAGCTAGCTGTTTTCAACAGGGCCATGGTAACTAGACAAATACAGTTCTGTTGGCTAGATGAAACTGTCAGGAGCAGATATGAGAATTTAACAGCAGGTTAAAAAACATACTTATTATAATTAAGAGGAATGTTGTAGATTGCTAAAGTTAAGGATGAGGTAGAAGTCTCCTAACCAGGAATTTATGGGTTCAAGTACTGAGCATGCCTGACACTAGAAGGTGTCTCTCATCTCAGTCAGGGTGGGTGTCCCAATTCCTGCATGGTGACAAAGGCTTTTACCATAGATGGAGGGTCATGAGGCATGGTACATTTTATCTGGTGTCTACGCAAATAAAGTTACATCACTGGAAATGTGCTGCCCACAGATGGGGAAAATTATGTACGCAAATTGACCTAACATCCTGATGAGATGTCTGCTCCTAAGACAACAATATGGGGGGCGGGGTGGGAAATTACAGGAGAACAAATTATTTTGGGGACAAAAAGGTAAGGAAGGAGAGGTCCTGGGGGTAACAGCATCTACTCACAGAGAACTGATAGGTTCGAAGTTAGTGTAGGGCCCAGGTTTAATCCCAGCATCCCAGTTCCTCACACGTCGCTTGGTAGCCCTAAGCACGTAAATAAAAATAAGGCCTGGACAGACATCAGAGAACACCTGTTTTTCCAGAAGTATTTGCAGAGGGGACAGTGCTCAAGCAGTCAAGGTAAATTGCATACTCTGGCTAGAAAGAGGTGAACTGTCAGGAAATTGAAATGTACGAGTTCCAGAGAAATTTGCTCAATGATGGCATATTAAATATTGTTGTTAAAGGAAAGAACATTTTAAAACATGGCTTTCAACTTGGAAACTCTAGGTACAAAATTTAATCATAATATTCACTCTGTGAACTCATTTTATTTTCAAATATTGCTTTTCTTCTCACAATTAAATTTTATGTCTCTCATATGGTAATAACAATTTAATAAAGGAAATTAAAACCAATTTTGTCAGCTTTTATTTCGTTTAATTCCCACCTTTACTGTTTTGCCCTCCAGTCTTTATGATGGAGGGTCAATCACGGCATGCACTGTTAACATCCCAGCCAGGTCCAGCAAAAATATTCAAAGTTAAAAACATTTGAAAACTGAAATGATGAAATCATTTTGTGGATAGTCACTATGCTTTGAAACCAGTTAGGAATAGTGACATCTCCAACACTGTTTACTTCTGATGTTGGTGGTAAGAAGCATGAACATGTTAAATTGCTGATAATGATATTCAGGCCCAAAAACTGGTAAAACAACATGATAGCATGAAATTGGGATTGGGTGCACTTTTTCTCAATGAGTTAGATTCATTTACTGAATGCTTGACTGAAGAAATGGTTCCTTGGAACAAATAATATTGAAGGGAGATTTGATAGAGATGTACAAAATTGGCAGGTTTTGATAAGATAAACAAAGAAAAACTGTTCCTTTTAGCTAATAGTCCAAGGACTGAGGAGCACAAATGTGAGGAAGAACACTTTGATGCTGCAAGTGTTAATGATCTGAAACTTGCTGCCTATGAGGGGAGGAGAAGAGGAGTTGATGTATAATTTCAAAAGGAAATTGGACACTTAAGGCAAATAGACTTGCATGGTTGCAGGGAACTAGCAGGGAAAACAGAATGATTGGACTGTTCTTCAGATAGCCAGCATGGTCATGGTGGGAAGAACAGCTTCCCTCTGTGCTGTAAAAAAAAACGGCTTGAGTCTTAAGTTGAGATGTGGTAAAAATATTAATAGGCGTACATAATGTAAATTACAGTTAATACTGCAATTTTTAAAAAATAGAAAATTAAGAATGTCATAATTTCCTCCTTCAGTTAACATAAACACAACTATGCAAATTGTAAATCCTCACTGATCATTTGGCCCTTTTGTGGAAAATAGGGTGTCACAGAAGACCTTAAAGCTCCAATGAAAATTCAGTCTGTAACCAAACAGTCATTGGACATTAATACTAAAAGACATTGTAGTTATGCAGAAGCATAATGGCTTACAAGTGTTTTTAAGTGTCCACTGAAATTTCCTGAAATCAGTCTGCATTGATGTGCTTGGGGGACATAATAAAAGATTTATAGCATTTCTGGTTTTTGAACAGGTAGGTGGTAATGGCAAATTTAGCAAAACAGTTTTACGTAGTACTGCTTGTTACTACCTGATGGCGCTATTACACTCTATAACCCTGAGCAATATCATTCATGATCTCCAGCACTACAGAACACATCTCTTAGCTATTCATTATGCCTCATACTTTATCACCATTTTTCCCTTTCTGCTCCTGAAGAGAACAGGTCTGTGACAACAGTATTCCATCTTAGATGTCCTGTTGAGCAGGGATTTTTGTTTTGCTTCATAGGCCACATACAAGCATTCCATTAGCTTGTGCATCTCAGCCTGTATTAACAGATCTTGATTTCTCACTGATGAACTTAGTGTTGAAAAAAATCCTAAATTCAAACAGAATAAATCAAAATATGGAGAAGTTTGAGTTCTGTAGGCTTTGAGGTAGAAAATGTCAAGAACCAATTGTTGGAACAGCCCCAAAATAAAGGACAATATTCCTAGATGTTGTTTTTGCATTGAACAGGCTAAAAAAATGTTGAGAGGTATACTGCCATAAAATACTTTAAGGTTGATAGGTATAGCTCAGACAAGGGCAATAAAAAAACAAGCATTTTCTAAAACTGCAGTCAGACAATGGCTCACTAAGGCTCCTCAGCCAGCACCTTCTAATTCCACGACCATTAACTTCTGGAAGCCACAACTGCAGCAGGTTCTCATCAGCAAGTTGCCCTCCAAGCCATTCCCTATCCTGCCTTTGAAATATATTACTGTTCGTTCTGTGTCGCTGGGTCAAAATCCTGGAATTCCATCCCTCACCGTACTGTACATATACCTGCACCAAATACATTTCAAGAGATAGTTCACCATCACCTTCTCAAGGGCAGCCAGGGACCAGCAGCAAATGCTGGCCCTGCCACCTATACATCCCATAAATGAATAAAAACGGTAGCTGCAGCACCTATTTGAGGTTCAGGTAATTACTGTGGCCTCAAGTCAAGTGAGTCTTATTTGTGTACTGATAGACGCAGTATGTGATAGCTAGAAGTGGCCAAGGAGAAACATCTAGTGAAAGCACAATTGTAATATGGTCTTTGACCGGAACACCAAACCCTTCCAACTGCTGTGTGTCCAGTGCCAGCTATTGCCCATAATAAATCTTACATAAAATTAACAAATCTTTTTGGAGTGTTACTGAAATGTTTACAGTCCTTGGAAAGGTCATCTCTGGCCATAAGCCATTAGTTTCACAAATATTGATTGGGAGATTAGGAGGACAAGAGGACACGGCTTGGTAGAAACACAAAAAAAAATGAAGGGAATAGAAGACAAAATCCAAACGAACTGCAGATACTGTAAATCAGAAACAAAAACAAGAGTTGCTGGTATAGCTCAGAAAAATGGGAAGAGACAATTGAAAATCTGTAACTTTAAAAGTCATGGAAAACATGTAAGAGAATAAGTTTTCGTGTTTTTTCCCCTATATAGGTTGTATCTTTCTAATCCACCACTCATGGCACCATAGAATTTGCTGGACCATGGAAGGTCAGCACTGGAGTTTTTAAAACTAATCCTTTCTCTACTTCAGCTCGTCTTCTGCTATCCTGAAGATGCTGACTTGGATAAAGGAATTTCCCTTGCGCGAGCATCTGACGGTGACTGTCAATGGTTATTCAGCTGGGGATAATTGCACTTCTATAGGAAAACCAGAAGTTCTGCGGGTGCTGGACCACAGACGTCACTGTGCCAGAGAGATGGAGATGAAGGAGGTGCAAATTGAATCGCTCATAATGAAACGGATAACTAAGTTTAAAGAAAAACATATTTGGCAGCTTATGGTGTGAAATAATTTTCCCTACCTCATATCCAATGTAACTGATGCCTTTTTGCTAAAAAGTACTGCCATTTTTAATTCCTTCGGTCAGTTACGAAATTGCAGGCTTAAGTTATAACCTTAGGGAAATGATTACTGAATATTTGTTTTCCTGTTTGATCATTATTTTATGTATTTGTTGAAATCCCTTATGAGTTGTTTCTGACATCTGTGCATTTACATTATTTAATTTTTAAATGAAAAAATAAATATGCAACAGTGATTAGGAAGTAGGAAACAAAGCAGAATTTGCGGCAGAAACTAATGATATAAACTTGTTTTCATTTGATTTGGATCTTTATTTATTTCCCCAAGGAATCTAAAAGTGACTTCAATATAGGACTACTGGAAAGCAATTCATATGTTTTCCAATAACACTTGTGCTGGAAGGTACATCACTGATGAAGTTTGTAATTCTTAAACTGTTTTTCTTTAGATTCACCTGGAAATATCAACACTAATGTAAGTTCAAGGTGGAAGGTCTGATTAAACAGCTTATTTATTTTATTATAGAACAAAACTCAACGCAACAAATAAATGTCAATTTGAGAAAACAATGGAAATGTCTGCAGTAAATCTAAAAAGTGTATCAAAATGCCACATTAACTGATTTTATATTACAGCATTTATTTTACTACTCACAGAATTGATCTTTTCTTGGCTTCCTTCTGTGTTGGAACACAGGACATTCTTGCTACCAACAATGAGATCACAATGTTCATCTAAAAGCAAAATGAAACTTTAAACAAAGCTTCAGGTTCAGAAAGCAGTCAAAATACCTATTTGTTGAGATGTAGAAAACGGCAACAGCAGAAAATAACATTTGTACTAAGTAATGAAAATGGTAGTCTCACAGGAGAGTAAATTAAAATTAGCTTGAAGAACTAACTGAAGCCAAAGAAAGGAAGAAAACAGAATTTCCTCTCATCCAGAAATAATACACAAATTCAATGAGATTCTTGAAAGGATATTAAACTTCACATTTTTGCAAAGAAGTTTTAGGAAATATTAGCTCATCATTGACCAAGAAACAAATAGTTGTGGGGATTTTCTTCCTGTAGTTTGAATCACAATCTTCTAAAATCTGGTAATTCCCATAGGAAGGGTGTTCTATTTTAATTTTTTTCATGGAATGCAAGCATCCCTGGCAAGGCTAGGATTTATCACCCATTTCTATTTGTCCTTGGAGGAGGTGGTGGTGGTGGTGAGCCACCTCCTTGAACTGTAACAATTCATTTGATGTAGGTATACCCACAGTGCAGTGAGGAAGGGAGTTCCATGTCTTTGATCTCGTGACAATGAATGAAGGGCACTGAAGCTCAAAGGGAAATTTGCAGGTGATGGTGCTTCAATATTTCCTGCATTTGTTCTTCTAAGTGGCTCAGGTTGCAGATGCTGTCGAAGGAAGCTTGGCAAGTTGTTGCAAAACATCTTGCAACATGCATTGGTGTCAATGGCAGAGGAGAGCATGTTTAAGGTGGTGGATTGGGTCACTATTAAGCAGGCTGTTTTGTCCTGGATGGTTCTGAGATTCAGGTGTTGGAGAGCCACTTATCCAGGCAAGTGATTCCATCACAACTTTGACTTGTATTTCTGACAAGTCAGGAGGTAAGTAACTGAATTATCAGCTACGACTTGCTTCTGTTGCTGAAGTATTTATATGGCTGGTCCAGTTCAGGGTCTGTTCAACTGTAACCCCAAGGATATAAATGTTGGGGAACTCAACAATAGTAATGCTGTCAAACGTCAAAGGGGCAGGGATAAATTATTCCTTTGTAGAGAAGGTAATGCCTTGCACCTATATGACACAAACATTACTTGTCACTACCATAAAAGACACCAAATTGCTCTATTCTGCAGCTAAGATTACAATTATTTTGCTCTTTCTACAGTATGATAACAACCCAGGGGAGTATTTTCCCCAAATTCCCACTGACATTTATTTTGGTAGGTCTCCTTGATGCCACATTCAGTCAGATGTTGCCTTGACATTAAGGGTAAGTATTCACCCCGCTGAGCTCAGCTCTTTTGATAATACTTAGACTAAGGCTGTAAAGAGATCAGGAGCTGAGTGGCCCTGGTAGAACTCAATCTGAGCATTAGTGAGGAAGTTATTGCTATGTAAGTAAGCGTGACAGCACTATTGACCAAATCTTCTATTACTTTATTGATGATTGATAGCAGACTGCTGGGGTGATTACTGGCTGGAGATCTGTCCTTCTATTTGTCAACAGGGCATACTTGGACAGTTTTACACACTGTTGTGTTTTTGCCAGTATAGTCACTGTACTGCAATATCTTGGCTAGGGGTATGGCTGTTCTAGCGTAAACATTTTCAGAATTACTGCCACAGCGTTGTCAGAGCATGCAGTCTTTACTGTATCCGGGGTATTCAGCCATTTCTTGATATCATATGGAAATAAAGGAATTGGTTGACGATTGGCATCTGTGATGGTGAGGACCTCAGGGAGATGCAATTCACTCAGCACTTCCAACTGGAAATAGTTGCAAGTGTTCAGCCCTGTCTTTTACGCCGATGCACTGGGTTCACCATCACTGTGGATGGGGGCAATTGGTGTTTCTTCCTGTGGTTATTTATTTAATTGTCCCTCTACATACAGAACTGAATGAATTCGATCTGATCCATTGGTTATGGATTGCTTAGCTCTAACCATCAGATGTTGCTTCTGCTGTTTAGCATATGTATGGTCCCATGTAGTAGCTTCACCTTGTTGGCATCCCTTTAATAGGTACACCTGGTGCTACTGTTGCCATGTTCTAAGGTTGATCCCTGGCTTAATGTTAATGGTAAAGTGAAGGATATGCTAGATCATGAGGTTACAGATTGTTGTTGAATACAACTCTTCTGCTGTTGATGGTCAACCACAACCCTTCAACCCCAGATTTGAGTGGTTATATCTGTGTTGAATCCATCCAATTTAACACAATGGTCATGTTAGAATGCAAAGTATAGTATGCTCAATGAGAACAGCAGACCTCGTCTCCAAGGATGGTGTAGTTGTCATTCCTACCAATACTAGCATTATCAGAATCATGTGTGATAGGTAGATTGGTGACAATGTAGTCAAGTACACTTTGCTGTCCTGTTGGTTCATTCACCACTAGCTGCAGGCCACGTGACAGCTGTGTCCTTCTCGACCTGGCCAACTCCATCAGATACTAGAGCATTTAAGTGCCCCAAATAGAGAAGTATTGATTCAACAGCTGAGGCTCATGCCTTGAGATTTCAAGGGTGCCTGGAGTCATGAGGACAATTCCGTCTTGATTGTATACCACTGTTCTGACACTTCTAGTAGGTTTGCCTGAGGGTGGACAAGGCTTAACCTGGTACAATGACAGAGGAGTCCAGGACTCCATTGCAAGGCATGATTCCAAGAGTACGAATGTGAGAGGATATTGCTCATTTGGTCTGCGGTACATCTTTCCCTATTTTAGCTCAAACTCTCAGATGTAGGAATGACAACTACACCATCCTTGGAGACGAGGTCTGCTGTTCTCATTGAGCATACTATACTTTGCATTCTAACATGACCATTGTGTTAAATTGGATAGATTCAACACAGATATAACCACTCAAATCTGGGGTTGAAGGGTTGTGGTAGACCATCAACAGCAGAAGAGTTGTATTCAACAACAATCTGTAACCTCATGATCTAGCATATCCTTCACTTTACCATTAACATTAAGCCAGGGATCAACCTTAGAACATGGCAACAGTAGCACCAGGTGTACCTATTAAAGGGATGCCAACAAGGTGAAGCTACTACATGGGACCATACATATGCTAAACAGCAGAAGCAACATCTGATGGTTAGAGCTAAGCAATCCATAGTAAGGAGGACTTCGTAAACTTGACTGGCAGGGTGTTTAATGTAGTTTCCAATCAATAATGGTCCATAAGGCAGCAAAAGAATGAATGCAAACAAGAGAGAGATCAGCAAATAGCAGGCATTAAGACAATAACGAGATAGAGTGAAACAAAAAGTTGAACGAAGATGAAGCACAGATACGTTAGAATTATAAACTTAACATTTTATGGAAGGCCCAAAGCTCTGAGTACTTATTTTGAAATAAAAGGAATAATATTTACCACAATAACAACAGCAATTGGTCCAGCAAAGCTCCAGATCAGCTTATCATGTACAGAGATCCAGCAGAAATCAGGATTTCCATAACCTTCTGGGTCCAGACCAACTGCAAGACCTAGAAAGCATAGCGATAGATTGAGAAATAGAAAATATAAATTAAAAGTTCACAAAGTTGACCAAAAGATTGTCTCACGAATACAAATTAAAACCGGACCCAATGCTGTTCTTAAGTATCTAGCCACCAGCAGATATGTAAGAACAAGTTGTCTCCCTTTTCACCCAGAGGATGAGATGTATCCTCTGATCTGTGAGAAGTGACTTTGAAATTGAGAAACTAAGGAGAGAAATGGGGAAAGGAGGGCCTGTTTTCCAAGTGAAAGTAGAAACATTAATCCAATCATATGTGGAATTCCCACTGTTAGGCCTGCCCATGGCTGAAGTTAATATAAAAATGGATGAAAGTGGTTTTCCGTTGACATTAAAATGACTGAGGAAGAAGTTTAGCTGAAACAGCAGCTTGCAGAACCTGCTGTTTCAAATTAAACTATAAAATAGATTGATTAGATGCTTTCATACAGAGAGAAAATCCAAGGTAATTAGATAAAGATAATACACAAAGAGTCCTGTGAAACGTATAAAATGAGCATTGTTACACAGAAGAAAATGCAGCTTTTTGCACAGACAGTTTGGAAGAAACATCCTTGAGAAACTCTGAAAAAAGCCCCCTTTTCAGGCTGGTCCAAAGTTTGGTATTGATCATGGGATAGATGGGATGGGTCTGACCCACATCAGGTAAGACTCTGACGTAATTGTAACTGTAGGTGATATAAAAAAATGAGTTTTAAGTATATAGGCATTAAGGGATTTAACTGGCTTCCCACAGAAACTCAGTCCGAGGCAGAGAAGCCCCCTTACTATTAGCAGGGAAGATCTGGGGTGGCACGGTGGCTCAGTGCTTAGCACACTGTGTCCAGGGATGTGTAGGTTAGGTGGGTTAGCCATGGGAAATGCACGGTTACAGGGACAGAGGATAGGTCTGGGTGGGATGCTCTTCAGAGGGTTGGTATTGACTCGATGAGCTGAGTGGCCTGCTTCCATGCTGTGGGGAGTCTATGATATTGAATAACTTACGCAAAAACTAAAGCCTGGAATGTGGTTGAATAAGATGTGCTGTAAAGGCCCAAGGATAAGTGATAAGAGGGTCTGGTAAACATGTGAGATCATGGAAATACCTAGAACTGTTCATCAACTGATCATTCAGTCACATGATTAACCTGAATAGATGTGTACGTAATCAAATAATAATATGATTGGTTTGTAACAGCCAAAGGTGGGCTAGAAGCAAATGTATAGAAAATGTATGTTTCTTGTTGTTCAAGAGAGAAGCTTCTGAAGAGATTTTCTTCCCAGTGGTATAAAACAATAAAACCCTTTGACCACGAAGTGCACCCGAGCGTCAAGTAATTCATTCAGTCATTTCGCTCCAAACACCAGTAAACCATTGGTGCTAAGAGTGCCACATTACATTGCTCTAAAATTTGTTATGGGAACCTTAAAATTCCCAAAGAATAAACCTTCGATTTCTAAATTTAGAGAAACCTAGTTTATTGAAAGCCTGGCAATGCAGGGGCACAAGCTCAAATACAATGCAAGATATGTGAAGATATGACAGGTTGGAGATGATGCTCAAAGTGATAAAACTATCTTTAGTAAGGAAGGAGTTCAATATTTTGACAGTTTGCCCTCTGAGGATTGAAAAGATGAATCATTAATGATTTGGAAAACAAGCAGTTCAGGTGGGGGGGAATTCAGGTGCTTGGTTCAATTTTAATTTCATGAGAAAAACAGTAAAATACAATGTTGTGCCAGTTGAGTAGTACCTAACTGCTTGACTCAAAGATAAAGCAACAGTGTACGTTCCAAAAGACTTTAAAAATACTTTCTTGTGCCCACTGATGGGTTTTGTCAATTCTCGTCCATGCCTCTAGGTGTATTACTACATGTAAACATAGCTTCCTAGTTGTACCCCAAGCAAAAAGGAAAGGGGTAGAAGACAGACATAAAACTGACTATGGGGTCACTGAGCAAAAATGGTGACTACAGCTAAAAACACATTAGTTAAAATATATATTGAGGTTTGCGGCAAAGAGGGTAGAACTTTCTTCCTAAGGGCATCGTGGGTCAACCTACAGCACATGGACTGCAGCAGTTCAAGAAGGCAGCTCATCACCAGCTTCTCAAGGACAATTAGGCATGGATAATAACCACTGGCCAGCCAGTAATGCCCACATCCCACAAATAGCCTATCACTGCATGTATTATTAATGCAAACCTGTGATTATGGCAGGCACTCCCCAACCAATGGCATAGTAGAATCGCATAGCACCGTAGTTGATGTTCCTAGCTTCAGTTTGCATCCGGTAGATGTGCAGTCCCTCCACAAAGATCCAAGCAAAGGTTGCCATGAAAAAGTAGTGCAGCAAAATGGCAATCACTGTGCAGAGAAACTTTAGGGAAGAAATTCTGATGATTAATGCATATTCTGTATTAAAGCATTACATTAAAAACAAACTTTGCAGTCTATGAATCAATAAAGAAGAGCCTCATTTTGTAAGGATTTGTATTATTCATGAACATAAAACAGGCAGCAGTGTTATTTTTTGAAAAGCACTCAGAGGATGGCAGTTCTCACAGGACTTCTGTCCCCAGGTCTTAAACCCAGGGAAAGGCAGGCCAGCAGCCTCATCAGGAAGAGACAGCACAAGTCTCTCACCTGTTCTCCACCCGGCTGATGAGACGCCCAATACAACAATTCAACAAAAATCCGCTCATTATTTCTAAGCACAGGTTGATAGGATAGTGAAGGTGGCGTTTGGTGTGCTTGCCTTTATCGGTCAGCGCATTGAGTATAGGAGTTGGGAGGTCACATTGCAGGTGGACAAGACATTGGTTAGGCTACTTTTGGAATACTGCATGCAATTCTGGTCTCCCCGCTATAGAAAGGATGTTGTAAAACTTGGAAGAGTTCAGAAAAGATTTACAAGGATGTTGCCAGGATTGGAGGGTTTGAGCTATTGGGAGAGGCTGAAAGGGCTGGGGCTATTTTCCCTGGAGCATTGGAGGCTGAAGGGTGACCTTATAAGAGGTTTATAAAATCATGAGGGGCATGGATAGGGTGAATAGCCAAGGTCTTTTCCCTGGCGTGGGGGAATCAATACTATAGGTTTAAGATGAGACAGAAAAGATTTAAAAGGAACCCAAGGGGCAACATTTTCATGCAGAGGGTGATGCGTGTTTGGAATAAGCTGCCAGAAGTGGTGGTGGAGGCTGGTACAATTACAGCATTTAAAAGGTATCTGGATGGGTATATGAATAGGAAAGGTTTAGACGAATATGAGCCAAAAGCTGGCAAATGGGATTAGAATAATTTAGGACGTCTGGTCAACATGGACGAGTCGGACTGAAGGGTCTGTTTCCATGCTGTACAGCTCTATGACTCTATAAACTTTGCAATTACATAGAGTAAGTGTCTAGACATTTGTAGAAAGCAATGATTCAATTTTGTGCGGCTCTCCTGACACTCAGAAATTGCTCATGAGAGCAAGTGATATCACCACTGCTCAGGTGAATTGCTGGTCTGTTACCCTGTGCCTGCATATCTTAATCTCCATTAACCCTTGGCCAGCCATTTCTGTTATTTTCGTACCTTCCAGCTAGTGTGGTCTGACATTTGCAATCTTCTACAGATAGCAGAGAGTCAGAGTCATACAGCATGGAAACAGGCCTGTTGGTCCAACTAGTCTATGCCGAATATGTTCCCAAACCATACTAGTCCCACTTGCCTGCATTTGACCCATATTCCTTCAAACCTTTCCTGTTCTTGTAGTTATCTAAATGTCTTTTAAATATTGTAACTGTACCTGCATCCACCACTTCCTCCGGCAGTTTATTCCACATACGAACCATTCACCTTTTAAAAAATTTACCCCTCATGTCCTTTTTAAATCTTTCTCCTCTCACCTCAATAATGCCCCCTAATTTTGAATTCTCCCATCCTAGGGAAAAGAACCTTGCTGCTCACCATATCTATGTCCCTCATGATTTTATCAACTTCTATAAGGTCACCCCTCAACCACCTACCCGCCAGTGAAAAAGGTCCCAGCCTACCTTTATAATTCAAACCCTCCTTTCCAGACAACATCCTGGAAAATCTTTTCTGACCCCTTTCCAACTTGATAATATCCTTCCTATAACAGGGTGACCAGAACTGCACACAGCACTCCAGAAGAGGCCTCACCAATGTCCTGTACAACCTCAACACAATGCCCCAACTTCAATATTCAAAGGTGCGAGCAATGAAGCCAAGCATACTAGAAGCCTGCTTAACCACCCTGTCTACATGTGACACAAATTTCAAAGGATTATATACCTGAAAGCCTAGGTCTCTTTGTTCTACACCACCACCCAGGGCCCTAATACGTAATTGTATAAGTCCTGTTCTTGTTTGTTGTACTGAAAGCAATACCTTGCATTCATCTAAATTAAATCCCATCTGCCACTCCTCAGCCCATTGACCCAGTTGATCAAGATCTCTTTATAATCTTATAACCTTCTTCACTGTCCACTATACTGCCAATTTTGGTGTCATCTGCAAACTTACTAACCATGCTTCCTAAATTCTCATCCAAGTCATTGAGACAAATGACAAAAGTGGATCCGGTATAGTGGACCCCAAGCTTGACTGTTATTACACTTAGATAATTTTACCTCAACGTAATACGAAACGGCTTTCCTTTTAGCATTATCTCAGCTCTTTCAAGTTTCATCCCTGTGGAACACCTCTGGTCACAGGCCTCCAGTCTGAAAACCAACCCTTCACCAACACCCTTTGTCTCCTATGTCCGCAAAGACTGATGCAGGTCTATTTTAAATTGATAAACTTAGTTGAAAGGATGAGATCCAAGTGCAGGACACCAGCAAGACAGGCATGAATTAAAGATAAAAGAGGGTGGTAAAACAAAAGACGGTGGTTGGCTAAAACAAGGTTTCATAAGCCTACCATTGACTGAAAGAAGTGAAGACTGAGAAAATGAACCAAAAATAACTAACTGCTTCCACTATACATGACATTCACTGGAAAATCCTTCAAACAGATAGCTGTTACTGATGCCTCATCTCTTATACAGGAACAATGCTTTATTTGCACTATAACAATAATGTAAAAAAAATACAGATGTTATAACTGAACACCTCTCAACATAACACTAATTGTTGTGGGAAATATTTCAGGGTCGTTGAACTCAGCCTGCTGGCATTATCCAACCATTCAATGGAAGAATATTTTTGGATATGCACAGAATGTAAAAAAAATGTATAATCAGAATCAGTAAATTGGATGTTTAATACATATGGCTAGGTAAGTGCCTATAAGCCAAAGAACTTTTAATATGTTTTGGTTCTCATCAAGGATATATGAAAAAGCTTTACTGTTATTGAACTTAAATAATTTTACCTGAACATAATATGAAAATGCTTTCCTTTTAGCGTTACATCAGCTCTTTCAAGTTTCATTTAAGCAAATAATCAGCTATGCAAAGGTGCACTGAAAGCTGTATCATGGCTGAAGGATTTGATCACATCCCAAGATTACACATTGAATTACCTAGTCATGTGAACATTTCATATTAATTTCTCATTGGGCTCTACTGCTCAGTTTTAAGGAAGTAGAATGAATTCCAGTTTTGCAGAATATGACCCTATTGGAGGAAAAAAAAATCATATATTGTCTCTTTTTTCTTAAGAGTTACTCGCATTTATATAGTGCCTCATAATCTCTTCACGAAATATTAAAGGACTTTATAAATAGCAGTTTACTCTTTACAATGTTATTATGCAGGTAACTGCTAAAGCCAATTTAATCACAGCAACATCCCACAAGAACTGAATGAATGAACTACCAGTAAACTGTGGTGCTGTTGGATGCAAAATAACTGGCATATCAAGATATTTAAGAGGTCAACGTTATTTTTAAAAAAATTTTACATTCACTTCACCAGGCGGACAGTTTCTCAAAATAGAGGCTCAGTTGAAAGACTGCACCTGACAATACTCCGAGAAGTTGGATTATCTGAAAATTGTAACATGGCATTATTGTGATGTTCAGTTTAATTATATAATAGCCATAATAGGCAAATGCTGCAAATATTTCATCACACAATTATGATCGTATTAGCATGGAATAAAATTAATTAACTACAGCATAGGTGCTTGTATTAAAATTTAAAAAATGGGAGCCCTGGGAGAGCAAATGGGGTGGCATTACTGAATGAACACCGCTTCATATAGAACAGTGTCTAAGCCTTATACTGTAGAATAATTTGGACTTCCAGATGTACAGAAAACATAATAAAAGGATATTTTGACTAATTTGACCCTCAAAGCGCAGCTAATGCCACAGAAAATTAAACTTGAGCATTGAAAGCTGCTTTAGACCACAAAATATTGGTTGCAGCCAACTGGGTGTACTGGCTGTAACTGTAGCATGGGACACAGCAAATATTTCAGCTTTCAAGTTTTCTGATTAGCATAGCTGAGTTAAACACAGTAAAGACCAGCCAAATAAGAATCAAGACCTAGAATCTGCTGCAACATGGCTGGATCCTTTTACAAATGCTTTGACCTCAACTCCTTACCCAGTTCAATGATGAGCTACAATTGGCCTCTGGACAGAAGACCATCCCTGGTTTCTTCCTTGGTAACTGAATCACAGTTCTACAGACCATCAGCTTGGCCAACTTCCCTACACACGCTTGTGGCCAACAGTAAAAGCCATTGCACAATTTCAGCACGCAAGTCCCTGTCAAGTCCGAAGCAGAACAGCAATAGCAAGCATCCCAAACAGCTGAACACCAACATCAACAATTCTGGATAACAAGCATGGGGCTGGATGAACACAGCAGGTCAAGCAGCATCATAGGAGCAGGAAAACTTGACGTTTCGGGCCTAGACCCTTCATCAGAAATGGGGGAGGGGAAGAGGGTTCTGAAATAAATAGGGAGAGATGGGGAGGCGGATAGGGGATGGATAGAGGAGAGGATAGGTGGAGAGGAGGCAGACAAGTCGAAGAGGTGGGGATGGAGCCAGTAAAGGTGAGTGTAGGTAAGGGGGTAGGGAGGAGATAGGTCAGTCCAGGGAGGACGGACAGGTCAAGGGGGCGGGATGATGTTAGTAGATAGGAGATGGGGGTGTGGCTTGAGGTGGGAGGAGGGGATAGGTGAGAGAAAAAACAGGTTAGGGAGGTGGAGATGAGCTGGGCTGGTTTTTCTGGTAAAGGATTAGCCATGTTTCGAAACATCACAACCAGCTCTCTATTTATCCTGCGTGCAACTGTAGCAATAAGCTCCCAATCTTACTTGACTCAACTTCACCCTGAGTGCAACACCTAGGTCCTTACCTATCCAGTTCAACTCAACCTTTAGTCAAATCAGCGTTCATGCTAAATTCTGAAGGTAGGAAATGTCCAATAGTACCATCACAAGACTAGACTATGTCCTTGTCCACCGACAGGACAGACTCACCACAGTGGCATATATTTGTGAGGGCGTGGGCCTAGTTGTCGTTAACATTAACTCCATATACCAAGAAGTCTCATGTTTTTTGAGGAAGTGACAAAGAGGACTGATGAAGGCAGTACGGTGGATGTGATCTATATGGACTTCAGTAAGGCATTCAACAAGATTCCTCATGGTAGACTGGTTAGCAAGTTTAGATCACATGGAATACAGGGAGAACTAGCCATTTGGATTCAGAACTGGCTCAAAGTTAGAAGACACAGGGTGGTGATGGAGGGTTGCTTTTCAAACTGGATGCTTGTGACCAGCGATGTGCCACAAGGATCGGTGCTGGATCCAATGCTTTTCATGATTTATACAAATAATTTGAATGTGAACACAGGAGGTATGGTTAGTAAGTTTGCAGATGACACCAAAATGTGACGTGTAGTGGACAGCGAAGAAGGTCACCTCAGAGTACAATGGGATCTTGATCAGAAGAACCAATAGGCTGTGGAGTCATCAAGATAATATTTGATCAAGTGTGGAGTAGAGGATTCCTCAGATAATTCATGTTCAAATACAGTAATACCTGGACAAATTTCCGTCCTGGGCTGATGAATATCAAGTGACCTTTATGCCACACAAGTGCAAGGCAATGTCCATCTCCAATCTCCACCACGACAGAATCCAACCATCTCCCCTTGATGGTATTACCATCACTCGATGTTCTACTAACAACTTCCTTGTGTGGCTACAGGGTTACCTTTGACCAGAAATTGAACTAGACCAGTCAAATAAAAACTATGGTTACAGGAGCAGGTCAGATGCTCAGTAGTTCAGTGGTGACCCCTCAAAGCGTGTTCACCATCAATATGGCACAGATCAGTTATGCCGTGGAACACCCCTCATTTACCTGGATAAGTGCAGCTCTAATAATGCTCAAAATAATTAAAAATATCCAGGACAAGAAGCCTGCTTGATTGGAATCCCATATAATGACTCTAACAGTCATTCCTGCTGCCACGAAGGCACAGTAGCAGCAGTGTGCACCATCTACAAATGCAGTGCAACAAATCACTAAGGCTTGTTAGATAGTATCTTCCAAAGCAGCGACAAGCTTACTACCGAGAAGAACAAGGGTAGCAGATACATGGCAACACTGCAACTTGCATGTTTCCCTTCAAGCCACAGACAATCCTGACTTGGAACTATATCACTGGATCAAAATCCTGGTACTCCCTTCCTAACAACACTGCAGGTCTTCCTGCACCACATGGATTCCAGCAGTTCAAGTCGGCAGCTGCTCATCTTTACCTGCTTATGTGCATTTAGGAATTGGCAATAAATGCTGGTCTAGCCAGCATTACTTAAGTGTGGTGAACAATGCAAAGCACCATTTGGGAACAATTAAAAAGCAGCAATGTTTAAACCTTCCAATGTAACTAACGTTTATGTTATTGATTACTTAGAGTTAATCAAGGACCATTTCATGTAGATTGTTATTCATGTTTGTGCAGTGTGGCAACAGATCTGACTGCTATGTTTGATATTACTTATGTAATTCAAGAACTAATGCAACTCACCCTGCCCATGTATTACATTTTTCTTTCCCTTTATCTCCCACCCCACTCCTGGTTTGCCTGCTCCCCTAAATCTGAATACAAAGCTTCAACGGTTCCATTGGAAGTTTAGGTCCCAGCCTCCCACGAAACAGTCCATTATCAGGGTTTCACCCTCTATTGTCTAAAAATGCACTTTGACAGACCTTCCATTCCTTCATGCATGGCAAAAAGATGGCAGGTGTCCCAGCCACCCCTACATTTCCAGACAGGAAGTCATTTTTATTTTTGCTGAGTAGGGATTTGCTTCCCAGCTGTGCCACCAATGTTTCCTTTAAACTGAATAGGTGCCACACAGAGATTCCTCTGTGGTTCTGCGCATACCAATTAGTATGCTGATACATTGACTCCTGGTTTCAAAAAGAGGTGTGTGCAACAAAAAGAAGAGGGAGTATTGCTTTCCACCTGTGGAGTGGAAAAAAAGAGCGTACTCGAGAAAGACAGACAGAGTGCTAGAGAGGGAAAAGGAGTGACGGGTACAGGGTGCTAGAGTTAAAAGGAGAAAAAATGAGAAAGACAAAGGAAGAAACATTAAAGCATAGGGAATAATCACAGAATGAGGAAGATAACGAGATTTGTGTGATAAAGGGCTGTAGATAAGAGAACAGAGAAAAAAAACAGGACAAAGAGTGGCCCACAAATGACACAATAAAAGGGAAAGAACTTGAAGCAAAGTCAAGCAGATAGACAGTTACAGGAAGACAGACAATTAAAAAATTCCACAAATAATGCCACAGGAAATTAACTTGTTCTATTCAAAGTAGAGACACATACCTCTTTGCATAACTCCAAAGTACTAATATTTCTATGTGCTCTATGAAGGTTCAATAACCATGGGACATTTATGGTTCTAGAAGCTAGCTTCCTTCCTTACCTGATTTTCTGTTTGATTAATTCCCAAAAGGAAGACAAGCTCGGCACAGAAGATGGCTGCTGCAATGTTGCAATGGATACCACGAGTGTTGGATTTGAGCCCATTTAGACAGGTCAGGATGAAGAAAGTCAGAAGCAGTGCCACAAGAGACACACTGATAGTTGAATAGGTGACGATCGCCAAGGTCTCTAGATCTCCTTCCAGCTGCTACAGGGAACATTGATAAAAATGAATGCTTATACATTACCAGAACACACTGAAAAGACCATTTGTTATTATCTTGACTGTTCTTTCCAAAGAAGCTCTCTTATTTTGCACCCAGTCTTTCCAATGTATTTCATTTTATTTCAAGAATGAGACAGGAGTGCCTCCAGCTTCGTTGAACCTGGTTCACTCAGCACAGCCGTTGGACTTAATTAAAACCAAAAGAACTGCAGATGCTGTAAATCAGTAACAAAAACATATGTTGCTAGAAAAGTTTAGCAGATCTGGCAGCATCTGCGAAGAGAAATCAGAGTTAATGTTTTGGGTCTAGTGACCCTTCCTCAGAACTCAGGTGTGAACCAAGACCATATCATCTAGTCCATTTGTCATCAAGAAGAATGCAAAGGCTTTAATAAATTCAGCCCATATTCTCTTGAATTTAGAAAAATGATAGGTGAACTAATTCAAACATACAAGATTCTGAAGTGGTAGATAGGGTGCACACAGAGAATGACTTTTCTAGTCAGGGGATCCAAATCGTGCGTGTCAGAATAAGCAGCCAATTACTTCGAACTGAGGAGAAATGACCTTCACTCAAAGGGTTGTGAATTTATGAAATTCTCTACACTGAAGGCTCATAGATACTTCATCATCGATTACAGTTCTTGTTGGCATAAAGATTTTTGGCTTGTCAGGGAATCAAAGGATAAAGGGAGCGGGCATGATATTGGGAATATCACATTGTGCAGCAGAGTGATGGGCAGTGTGGTCTGTTTCTGTTCCTATCACTTGTGTTCTTGTTAAAAGAGTATGCAGAAAGGATTGACAAGAATGACTCCAGGAATGAGGGACTTCAATTATGCAGACAGGTTGGAGAAACTAAGACCACTTCCGAGGAGAGAAAGTTGGGAGGGTTTTGATGGTGATATTCAAAATTGGGAGGTATGCTGGTAGTGAGGGACTAACTGTTCCCATGCTCAAAGGATTGAAAATCAGATGGTTTAAATTTAAGGTAATCAGCAAAAGAAGCTACGAGGAGGATTTTCTTTTCATGCAGCGTGTGGTTGGATTTGGAATACACTTCCTGAGACCGCGCTGGAAGCACATCCAATCAGAGCATTTAAAAGAGAATTGGATAATTATCTGAAAAGGGTTGTAGGGAAAAGGCAGAAGAATGGAACCAGGTGAATTTCCTGGCAATTAAAACAGCTGTCACTAAAAGTAAGTGCTTAATTATTTTTTACCATCCTCCCTGGCATGTTATGACTCACCTCTGTAGCAGGTGGGATTTGATCCCATACCTTCTGGCCCAGAAGCAAAAGTTTGTTAAAAACAGCTTTGCTCTCCAAGTCACTGGCTGTTGTCAGTGAGTAAACAGCATTAATCAAACTCTGAAGCTTGCTGCATCCAAAACGCACCATCTTTTAAACATGAACTCCAGTTCATGGATAATAACATTACAAAGTCTTATCCTGAGGCTAAGTATCGTTTGAAAATATTTATACTTGCAAATTTTTAAAAATATTACTTGTTTCCAATATTCCAGAAAAACCGTACAGATTTCCAAAATCTAAAAGCAAAGACAGACACAACTTATTTTTAAACCTGAGCTGAGAGGTGAAAAACACTTAATATCTGCTGCTGGACAATTTGGATTCTTATAATTACAGTCCCATTGAAAAAGAAAAGATAGTATATGTTTTCCTGTTGATGCCTTTCTTCCATAACTCTAGAAATTAGTACAACGTAATATCACCCAGTAATGATCAAATATTTATTTTGTGAAAACTTGGGGCCACAAACTTATGTTCCCTTCTTAAGGAGTATTATAACTCTTAAGCAAAATGCTATACATAACGTGCTATATCTCGAGAAAAATGTTTTGGACTGATAATCAACGCTTTGATGATGCTTACCTCACGATGTGAAATGTCCATGAGAACTCCAAAGATGCCAAGCTGTGAACACTGACATCGGACATGGGTGGTGTTTCGGTGAACAAGGTCACAATCCTTTGCTGTCCAAGTGCCAGCTGGTTCAGATCTGCAAGAGAATGTGACTATTGGTTGGATAAGTCTTTGATGTCTGTGGTCGATATAGCATTCAGAAGCCAAGTCCAGGCAGGGTGAAACAGTCTCTTTTGTTTCTCTTCCACCTGGAAATAAAAAATTAAGGCCTGGAAAATTGAAAACGAGACACCCTATTCACTTATCAAAACACAATTTTGTTTTAAATTTGTCATGCAAATTTAAACTTTCTGTTCTTTCATTTTAAAGTCATCCTCTAACAAAATATCACATAGTGATACCATTGTAGCCCAGGTTTTTGTTAATTGTTAGCCCTTAACGAACAGGTTAGAATTGACAGCAGCCAGCGTGAGTGGATGCCATTACATCAGCATCTGTAAGTCAATGAGTGTGCAGTCCATTGCATCCTGAACCTCTGAAAACCCTGCTAGCTTGACAAAGGCGTAAGCCATCTCTCTCCTTCTTTTAAATTACAGCATATCAATGTCCACCCTCATGAACAGCAGACAGCAGCCTGACAGATATCAGATAATCAGCCTGCTGGTGCCCGGAGGAAGTTGCTCATTGCCACCGTCACCTTAGCAACAGCAATGGCATCACTGTCCTTGTCCTGCTCAAAGGTTGAAGATTAGTCGATTTTCAAAAGCACCTCCTGAGTAAAACAAAATCATATACACCATTCCTCACTGAGGTTGAGGCCGAGAAGGACAGAAGCCACAGAACCCATGACTGGGGGCAAGTAGTCTGTGAAAATCCCTTAGAGTGAGAACCAAGGCCTTCGTTCCACGTAACATTACATACTGTTGATTTCACCATCTTTAAGTGACAGCAGAAAATTCACAGCACTTTTACTAACTCAACAGCAGCAGGTAGAAACCTATCGGCAGGCATTTGATGATTTCTTTAAACATCTCTGGTGGGGTATCATTCCTGCTGAATGCAAGTTCAGCAATGCAAGGTTAAGACTGAACCTTAAATGGAGATGAGTTTAAAAATGGCATTGTTACTGTCAAATTCAAATGACATGCTGACTTGTGTCACGATCTGTCGTCTCTGCTCACTTCCAGTGCACAGTCCCACAAGGCTTCATCAAAATGTCACCTAGTACTGTCTGTACCAGAAATGAGCACAATCCATTCTGCACTTGTAAACACAGTGATGATACTGAAATAACGTTTTGCACAGATCAAGGCCAATGGAATTCTACTGCACCAACAAGCACGAAAAAAGAGAAAGAAGTTGAAAAGGCAGGACAGTCACTAGGATACGTTTTGAAGCAGAAAACATTCCCAGCCAACAGAAGGCTAAAACGTAGTCAGAATTAGAATTCAGGTATAAAATCAGAAGGTTCAAAATGAGCTGGAATCTCAAAAACCAAAACAGTAACTGCCACGATTTAAACCACTAAAAGCAGCTTAAGGAACAAAATCAGTCACTGGCTAATCAGGAACAAAACGTAGCTGTAGTGCATCAGGATAAGAAAGTTTTGAAACAGCAACTGCAGTTCATATACGAAAACTTGACAACAACCACCCCTCCCCCACCCCGCCCAAAGACAAAATCAACTCACAAAATCTCGACCTATCAGTAAATTACCTATACCTTCTAGCAACATGCAGGCTCACTTGATATTGTAAATAGTTAAACTTTCTTTTGGAAAGGAAGTAGATGTTATTTGTCTATCTTGCTTTTAAGAAACCTCATCTTCATGGATTCCACGTATTGTGTATAAACAATGGTGCAACTCTTCGATAAAAACAAAGAACTGCCAATGCTGGAAATCAGAAACACAAACAGAAATTGCTAGAAAAACTCAGCGGATCTGGCAGTATCTGCGCAGAGAAAGCAGAGTTAACGTTTCGAGTCTAGAGATCCTGCTTCACCCTCCTCTCCAAAAATGCTGCCGGACCTGCTGAGATTTTCCATCAGCTTCTGTTTGTGTTGCAACATTTCCTTGCAGTTAATCTGCTTTATGTCTGAAAGCTGCATGTGCAAAAACGTCTTTTTGATATAATGCTTGGTTCAAATCTTGAAATGTGTTTTACTGTTTTAAATAAAGCAAACAATGAAGTTAATCAATCTTTGATGAGTGAATGCTTATTAGACTATTGTCATGAACATGACTCAAACCGGTTTTCATTCACTTCAAACACTTAATGAAAAACACATGGACAATAAATGTACTTTAAAAATAAACATCACCTAAAATAAATGCATGTGCTTGTCACACTGGAAACAGCTCTTGTATTTCATAGCATTGCCACTCCCTTGATTCAATTACTGCTGTGTGCCTTATGTGCAGCCATTTTCACAGAAAACCACGAGACATCGGAGCAGAATTAAGCCATTCAGTCCATCGAGTCTACTCTGCCATTTGATCATGGCTGATATGTTTCTCAACCCCATTCTCCTGCTTGCCCCCTATAACCCTTGATTCCTTTACTAATCAATAACCTATCTTAATTACACTCAATTATTTGGCCTCCATACCCCTCTGCGGAATTGAGTTCCACAGATTCACCACCCTTGGTGGAAGAAATTACTCCTCATCTCAGTTCTAAAGTGTTGTCCCTTCACTCTGAGGCTGTGTCCTAGGTCCTAATCTCTTCTATGAGTGGAACATCTTCTCCACATCCACTCTATCCAGGCCTCTCAGTATTCTGTAAGTTTCAATGTAATTCCCCCCCCTCATCCTTCTAAACTCCATCCAATACTTACCCACAGTCCTCAACTGCTCCCCATATGACAAGCCCTTCATCCCCGGGATTATTCTCGAAAACCTCATCCGCCAGTACATCCATCCTTAGATACGAGGCCCAAAACTGCTTGTAATATTCCAAATTAGTTCTGACCAGAGCCTTATACAGACTCAGCAGTAAATTTTTGCTCTTGTATTCTAAACACTTTTGAAATGAATGCCAACACTGCATGTGTCAACTGCATGTTAACGTTAAGAGAATCCTGAACTAGGACTCTCAAGCCCCTTTGTGCTTCAGATTCCCAAAATCTTTCCCCATTTAGAAAATAGTCTACACCTCTATCCTTCCTACCAAAATGCGTGACATCAGAATTTCTCGCATTGTATTCCATCTGACACTTCTTTGCCCAATCTCCTAGCCTGTCCAAGTCCTTCTGCAGCCTCTCCACTTCCTCGACATGCTTGTGCCAGATGACACAAAGATAGGTGGAGGGACAATGTCCTGAGTTCCTTTAGCCAATTGTTAACACATAGCATGAATAGTTGTGGTCTCAACGCTGACCCCCGAGGAACTCCATTAGGCCCTGCGGCACCTTATCATAGGCCTTCTGGAAATCCAAACCACCAGCTCTCCTTTGTCTAACTCACTTGTTACCTCCTCAAAGAATTCTAACAGATTTGTCAGGCATTACCTCCTCTTGAGGAAGTAATTTTAGCCCTTTTATACCAGGCATTTCCCTAAGTACTCAGCAATCTCATCCTTAATAAAGGATTCTAAAACCTTACCAACAACAAAGGTCAGGCTAACCATACCATGGGTTTCTGTCTCTGCCTCCATCCAATCTTAAACAGGCATGTTACCTTAGCCACTTTACAGTCCTCTGAGACCCTCCCTGACTCCAGTGATCCCACAATCTCCTCAGCTATCTCCTTCAGAACTCTTCTCCAGTGTCCAATGTCCACTCTTATCCCTTTGATACCTAAAAAATTCTTGAAATCTTCTTTTATATTTCGAGAGCTTATGCTCATATTTTATCTTCTGCCTGCTTATTGCTGCTTTAGTTATCCTCTTCTGGTTTATAAAGGCTACCAAAACCGCTGGCTTCCCACTGATCTTCACCACATTGTGTAGTGTTTCTTTTGCTTTTATGCTGTCTCTGACCTCCTTTGTCAGTCACAGTTGCCTTATCCTCCCATTAGCATGTTTCCTCTTCCCTAGGATGAATTTATGCTGTGCCTCCCAAATTACCCCTAATCATTATTGCTCCACCATCTTTCCTGCTAGGTTCCCCCTTCCAACCAACTCTGGCCAGCTCCTCCCTCACATCTTTGTAGTTACCTTTACTCAATTGTAATATCGTTACATCCGATGCAATCTTCTCCCTTTTAAACTGCAGGGTGAATTCAATCATGTTATGGACACTGCCTTCTAGGGGTTCCTTCATCTTCAACTCCCTAATCAAGTCTGCCTCACCAAATCCAGAATTGCCTGTTCCCTACCACAAACTGCTCCAAAACAAAACTCTCTTATAGGCATTCCACAAATTCCTTTTCTTAAGATCTGCTACCAACCTCATTATTCCAGCCATCTGCATATTGAAATCCCCCATGTTTATTGTAACACAGGTATTTCCACTATAATGTGTATTTCATTAATGTAAATTGGCTGTAGTGCAATTGATGAATAGTGGACAGTGGATAGCACAAACTTTCTACTGTACAGTATAGCGATTTTCTATAGCAATTTTGCATTAACATGTTTTTCTATGGCGATTTTCTATAGAGCAATGTCACACAAGAATGCAACTGTTGTGTTACAGGAGAAATACCTGTAGTGCCTTTCTTACATGCTTTTCTATTGTTATAAAGCAAAGGTTGACCCCTCCTCTGATAATTAAAACCGAAACACCCAGAGAGGCTTGCCTCGCTGCCTTGGTCGAATTCTTTTGTCAGGAATATTAATTAAGACTGCCGCTGTGCCTTTATCTAGATAATGCTTTCTCTAAGTGCTGAGAGCCGATCTCTTAGAAGATAGCAGTTCACTCTCTGCCAATTTTGTAACAGTGCCCATCTTTTATACCCTTGACAACATATTAATTTCTTACAATGGGATTGGTCCTATGTTGTCAAAACCATCAGATTTAAATTTAATTGGTTTTTACTATCTAGATAAGAGAGATAAAAGGTACTGCAGATGCTGGAGAATCCGAGATAACAAGCATGGGGCTGGATGAACACAGCAGG
>JAHRHZ010000065.1:13371983-13413172 GCA_024137785.1 Ginglymostoma cirratum
GGTGGTATGTGAGGACGAGGGGGATTCTTTTTTGGTTATTGTTGCGGAGACAGGGCGTGAGGGATGTGTTCCGGGAAATGCGGGAGACACGGTCGAGGGCGTTCTCGACCACTGTAGGGGGGAGGTTGTGGTCCTTGAAGAATGAGGACATTTGAGATGTGCCGGATTGGAATGTCTCATCCTGGGAGCAGATGCGGCGGAGGCGAAGGAATTGGGAATAGGGGATGGCATTTTTGCAGGAGGGTGGGTGGGAGGAGGTGTATTCCAGGTAGCTGTGGGAGTCAGTGGGCTTGAAATGGACATCGGTTTCTAGGTGGTTGCCCGAGATGGAGACAGAGAGGTCCAGGAAGGAGAGAGAAGTGTTGGAGATGGTCCAGGTGAACTTCAGGTTGGGGTGTAAGGTGTTGGTGAAGTGGATGAACTGTTCGAGCTCCTCGTGGGAGCACGAGGCGGCGCCGATGCAGTCATCAATGTAACGGAGGAAGAGGTGGGGTTTAGGGCCAGTGTAGGTACGGAAGAGGGATTGTTCCACATAACCTACAAAGAGGCAGGCATAGCTTGGGCCCATGCGGGTACCCATGGCCACCCCCTTTGTCTGTAGGAAGTGGGAGGAATTGAAAGAAAATTTGTTGAGGGTGAGGACGAGTTCGGCTAGGCGGATGAGGGTGTCGGTGGAGGGGGATTGGTCAGTTCTGCGGGACAGGAAGAAGCGGAGGGCCTTTTGGCCATCTGCATGGGGAATACAGGTGTATAGGGACTGGACGTCCATAGTAAAAATGAGGTGTTGGGGACCGGGGAATTGGAAGTTCTGGAGGAGGTGGAGGGCGTGGGTGCTGTCATGGATGTCGGTAGGGAGTTCCTGGACCAAGGGGGTGAAAATGGAGTCTAGGTAGGTGGAGATGAGTTCGGTGGGACAGGAGCAGGCGGAGACAATGGGTCGACCAGGGCATTCAGGTTTGTGGATTTTGGGGAGGAGATAGAGCGGGTGGTGCGGGGTTGGGGAACGATGAGGTTGGAGGCGGTGGGTGGGAGGTCACCTGAGGTGACGAGGTTGTGGATGGTTTGGGAGATGATGGTTTGGTGCTCGGGGGTGGGGTCATGATCCAGGGGGCGGTAGGAGGAGGTGTCAGAGAGTTGGCTCCTGGCCTCAGCGATGTAGAGATCAGTGTGCCATACTACGACTGCCCCTCCCTTGTCCGCGGGTTTTATGGTGAGGTTGGGATTGGAGCGGAGGGAGCGGAGGGCTGCACGCTCTGAGGGGGAGAGGTTGGAGTGTTTGAGAGGGGTAGAGAGGTTGAGGCGATTGATTTCTCGACGGCAGTTGGAGATGAAGAGGTCGAGGGAGGGTAGGAGGCCTTGGGGTGGTGTCCAGGAGGAGGGCTTGTGTTGGAGGCGGGAGAAGGGGTCAGTAGAGGGTGGGTTAGATTCGCGGTTGGAGAAGTAAGCGTGGAGGCGGAAAAACTGCTCAATATCCAAGCACCCACATCTCCTATCTACAAACCTCATCCCACCCCCTTGACCTGTCTGTCCTCTCTGGACTGACCTATCTCCTCCCTCCCTCCCCACCTACACTCACCTTTACTGGCTCCATCCCCGCCTCTTCGACTTGTCTGCCTCCTCTCCACCTATCCTCTCCTCTATCCATCCTCTATCCGCCTCCCCCTCTCTCCCTATTTATTTCAGAACCTTCTTCCCCTCCCCCATTTCTGATGAAGGGTTTAGGCCCGAAACGTCAAGTTTTCCTGCTCCTATGATGCTGCTTGACCTGCTGTATTCATCCAGCCCCACGCTTGTTATCTCGTTTACTATCTCGGTGTCTGGTTTAAATTAATTGGCTAAATTCAAACTTGTTGCCTGGATAATAAAAACGTGGCTTGGACTGCTAACTCCAATGCAAATGTTACAATTCAGATGCTCTGTGCACCTGCAAACCACAAGCTGCCCACAGACACTGTCTTTTTCTCTCCAAAGCTAGAAAAAGCACATCATCTTTTAAACAGACCACACACTGCTTTCTCTCCCTATCATTTTATGAACATCAATATATTACAAACACTAAATTCTAACATCCTGCCTTCCAATCCACAAGTGCTCTACCCGACTTCGCAACACTATCTCCTGATTCACTTTCTTTCCCACATCCTTAACTCTAAGTACACAGATTCTACGACTATATATAATTTCCTGTTATTGATTTAATTTAATTTCTTACTAAAAAGGTAAGCCCTCACCCTCTGCCCATCTAACTGTCCTTTCAATAGGACGTGTATCCTTGCACATTTAGTTCCCAGCCCTTTTTCCCTTGCAGTCAAATAATGAACTGCCAGAGGAAGTGTTGGAGGCTGGTACAATTACAACATTTGAAAGGCATCTTAATGGGTATATGAATTGGAAGGGTTGAGAGGGATGGGGCCAAATGCTGGCAAATGGGACTAGATTCATTTAGGGTATCTGGTCAGCATGGATGAGTTGGAGCGAACGCTATGTTTCCATGCTATACATCTCCACAGCTCTATAGCATCATACCCGCCAATTTCAACATGCACTACAAACTCTTATCTTGTTTCCTGTACCGTGTGCATTTAAGTACAGCACCTTCAGTCCTGTGTTGACTGTCTCCCTTCTCATAGTTTTTCCCTTATCTGCTTTGCTTGAAGTTAGATTTCTGACCTTTCCATACTCCTATTACTTGTTCTGGAAATTTTAACTTCTGCTGAGTCATCTCCCACTCTTTTAACAGGTACATAACAGTTATGGACTAATTGAATCAAAAAATCTTGAAAATAGAGTCTAATTACAGTTAGTATGTACAAATTAAACTTTCTCCTCCTTTAAACAGGGCCTAGGAGAGCGCAGTACACACTGCCCATGCCCCGGAGAGGCCCAGGTGTATTGATGAGTAGCCTGACAAGCCTGATGGTCAGTACCCAAATCAGCTAATCCAGCAGATGGACCATCCTGATTACCCATCACAAGCTACGCAGCCAATGACTGCTCTCATTCTGAAGAGCTGCAATCATTGGCTTCATTAACTGAGCAGGACATGCCTGATTTTCTAGTCACTCTGTTCTTGCTGACTTTGGGATCCACTCATAGTCTGAAACCTGGGTGCTTTCAGCTGCTGCTTTCTTCGCTTTAGATCTGACTGGAGGCTGATGGAGCACAAGGTAAGGATTTGGGCCATTGGTCTCAACTCTACAATTAATTTGCCCCATAAAGCCCTCCCAACTTCCTCCCTCAATGCTGGGTGGCCTTGGGCTGGGTTCCTTCCTCCCAACCTCCCTCAGTGGTACATGGTCCTGGGCTGCAACCTTTAACCCCAACCTCTTCTCTCAACGGTGTATGGCACGGCTTCTACAAGGTTAGGTACATTTTAAACATGCCACTTAGGCATAAAACTCACGCTGTGGATAGGCAAATAAAAATCCTTAATCTCAATAACGGCTGGCTGGCTGACTGGTCTAATTAATCTTATACTGGACAGCAAATTGGAAATATAGAGCTTTATAATACGTCTGTTGCTAACAGTTAATAAAAAATAATATTTTCTGTTGTGATAACAATGCTTTCTTTGGATATCTAACACTATCAATTGGGAATGATAAGGATGTCAATATTTGTAAAGACATTTTGAGAGCTGGCGTTTTAAACCGTTGCAGTTTTTCTTGTATCTCAACATCCACCCCACTGAACTAGATTAACCTTTTCTGGAATTAGATACCTTAGTGCAAGTAGAAGGCTAGTTTATGTCCCACTCTCAGACCCAAAGCTTTCAGTGGAGATGTTCCAAACACTTTATTAGTTGCAATGGTACAGGAAGCCCTTTGTACATAGAGATCCTAATCAGTTGAATAGCTATCAGACGTAAAGCTTTGAGATTTCAAAAGTATGTTGCTTATTTTTATAGCAAACTTTTTCATCAAAGAGCACTTTGAATAAAAAGAATGTTCTTCAAACATTACTTTGTCTTTAAACAGAATGGTCTCTCAGGGAATTAAGAAATATGTGGGGAGTGGGCAGTAGAGAGGAGTTGAAGACCAAGATAAGCCATGATTGCACTGAATGGTGGATCAATTTGGACAGGCTGCATGGTCTATTCACATTTGTATCTATTGTTCTTGAATTAGCTTTACTGTCACATGCACTCCAATGAGGGCAGTAAAAAGTTTGCAATTTTGCTGCTTATGGCACCATCTTAGGTACAGATGCTTAAGAATTTAGTACAAAATTGAAAGAATAATAGGTAAAAGTCCAGAATAAAGAATAAAAAGGAAAATAAAGACTCAATTTACAGTCTTTTCATCCCACTCCATGCCAGCACCTACTGTCCGGACTGCACATGGCCAAGTCTCTAGACCACACTGGGCCTCAAAACCCGAGGCCTCACCTCCGCTCCTCAAGGGCTTTGCTTCCTTGTGACGGCCTCCGGTCCGGGACCTGCCTCCTCCTTTCCCCTCCAAGTAAGTTTAAAATGTTAAAAGTTTAAAAAAAAACACTAAAGAGGAAAAAAAAGAGAAAACGAAAAAGAATGTTTGGAGCAAATGAGTTCCGACTGGAGCGTCCTATTCTGCCGTTGATGATACCAAGAGGTACTACTGGAGATTTAAATGTGGATGTTGGGATTATTGTAACTCTGTCATGGTGCTTTGAATTAAAATCTAATGACTTTCTCACACACATAATGACAGTAAATGCAGAAAAAACATTGTTAAGATGCACTTGATGATGGGTTTAATGATGCCCATCACATTTTAGTAAGAGAAATAAAAAAAACCATATTCATAATATTTTAACTAAAGCAATGTATTTAATCTAAATTAAAACAAATTATCATGTATGCTGGGAATCTGAAATAAAACTGTGCTGGAAATACTCAGCAGGTCTCGTAGCATCGGAGAGTTAATGTGAATCCAATTTTCAGCTTTTCAGATCTGAAGAGGAGAATGAGTTTAATCTATTATAATTGAACTAATGCAAATTGTAATGAGGGACTATGAAAGTTTTAAATTTAATGCAGGCCTTTGCAAATAAAATTAAATGGCTATAAACAATCATCTGTGTTGGTGTGACGGAAATAAAAACTTCAGTCCCGTTCACAGCAGGTAAAAAGTACGGTTGGGAATTTGCAAGAAAAGTTTGTATATTTCAGTCAGTATGTACAGCAAATTAATAAATATTGGCAAAGGGTGTTAAGGAAGTAGAGATGCCAGTATATCTCACCTCAGAATATAAGCACTGTAAGGAAACAGGACATTGCATGCTACATCAGAATGTTATAAATGACAGAAAACAGGTGGTGCTTAAAAACAATGTACATCACTAAGCTTGTCAAAATCAGCATTTATCTTAAAAGTGATCAGCTTTTATGTATATTAGTTTCTGTTAAAGATTTCAAACAGAACTTGAAGTCAATACAAAAAAAAGGATGATTGAGGGGGTTGGGTTAATGAGACAATTGAGAGAAAGGCTGATGGCATTAAATGAGGAGCACAGAAGCAAGAGAAGCACCTGGGCCCGTCACTTCTTTATTTGGGCCCGTCTCCAAATTATGTCAAAACATTTACCATCATCCTACTTGACAGTCATCCATTATACACCAGGCATTGATGGGCTATTAAACAGAAAATAATTTCATTTTCCAACTGTGTCTGGCTTAAGGCTTCATACAAAGTCACACGCCATTAAACAAGTCAATGGAAATGATTTTGACGTGCATCACTTATTCAGTAAATCTGGCTTGATGAGGTAGAGTGGGTGTATGACTGTAATAGGGGATTATGTACAGAATTACCGGCATTAGATTACTAGCCTTCTGTTGAATATATCTATTTACATTTTGTTGCAGGAAAACAGTAACAAAATTTGATGCTGGAACACTTCTGTAACCCCAATGTAAATAACAAGGGTCGATAAATGAAATAGGTTACTTATCAGCATTTCTGACAAAACTAACAGAGATTTTCCTCCTGGAGTCACCTTGAATATCCAGCAGATGCTGCACTGCATCCAAAAGGAGATAGCAGTTTTGATGTTTGTGTTCTGGACCATTTACAGCTAAGAACTGAATTTTCCTGTTACTCATGAATACATCGGTACATGGAACAATACAAAAGGCCACAGAAAGTTTGTCAGAGTTCCACAGTAGTAAAGACTTTAAGAAAAAAAAGTGGTTATACATTGTACACATTTACTCAATAGTTTCCTGGAGGAATGAATTGTATGCGGCAGCAACACCTGTCTACAAAACGCTGCTTCTATTTAGAGTGATTGTGAGAATGTAAAATCTAAGAGTCGCAAATAGAGCATATATGGACTTTCATACCAATGGGAAATGATTAGGATTACAATGAAAAACGTTCACATGAAAAAGTAAAAAATTTCAGAGTGGCTTGTTGCCATATTCAGCAAATAAGTTGCCATGCTTAATTTTGATTTAAATTGCCTTTTAATAAGCAATGCAGTACAAATGCTCACGTAAACACACCTGTCCAACTTGCACAGTGTAAATCAGATAGCAGATATTAAGCGAATGGCAGATTTAAATCCCAAATTTCAAAACTAGCATTATTGATACAACGTCAAAAAAAATCATCTCCTTTCTGTTCTTGGGTATGAGCATTGTTCAATCCCAACCCATTGGAGGTGTTCCGTTTTATATCCAAAGCCAATCAAAATCAGAAATTGTACTTCCTCACCTTACATGTCTCAGTCTATGCAGGAAAAACTGCTTAAGGGATATGATTAAATGTTTAGGAGCAACAGTTTCATGCTGCTGTTCCTGATTTTCAAAGATATTTGTACAAATTTCAAACTTTTCCTTTAGCGGAGTCTAAACATGTGACAAAAAGAATCTAATGTCATCCAATATAGAATGAGTTGAGGATAACCAACATTGCTCCTCCCAAGATAAAGTGAAGTTGCACACAGCTGGTAATACTTCACAAGTTGTAAAGAACTGTTGCAATATCCAATGGATTGTACAGCACAGATTCCCATTTTTTAATAAAAGCAGCATTATGATTGTACTGTACCAGGGCAGGCTAACCACATAACAATTCAGGGGCAGAACGATACTGTAGGACTCAATGGAGAAGGAAAGTCTACATGAAGTGCAATGTGTACACTGACCTCTGTCACCGTCACAAGCACATTTACAAACTGATGAATTAGACAAGGTAAGAAAACATAAGAAGATTATATTAGCAGCAGGAGAGATTTAATTTGTTTATTCTGGTTTTGCATTAAACAGGTACAAAAGTTTGAAGAAGAATTAGGTTCTTCAGGACAGAAATAAAAAGACAGCTCAAACCCTGGGGGAAATTTGCATTCTCATCGTAGTAATTAATGGAATTATCTTCAGTGGCAGGTGTTCAGTCAAGTTGAGAATACAATACTGAATTGACTGGCTGAAAGCTTTGTCCCATTAACCTTAGGGGTTGGGGCCAATTTTATAGTTCTTCTTCCAGCCACCTCCAGCGGGATGTCACAACCAGCCACACATTCTCTCCCCTCCCTTGTCAGCATTCGCAGATAGTGTTCTCTTAACATCCTGGCCAACTCCTCCACTCCCAACATTTGCCCACAAAACCATCCCGTGCAATCACAGAAAGTGCAACACTTGTCCGTTTACTTCTTCCCTCCTCACTATTCAAGGTCCCAGACACACTTCCCAGGTGAAGAAGCAAAGTACCTGCACCTGAGTCAATCTAGTTTACTGTATCCACTGCTCACAAACTGGGCTTTAGAACGGGGAGACAAAATGCAGATGGGTGGGTGTTTTGCTCAACACCAATGCTCTGTCCATAAAAATGACACTCAGCTTCTAGTTGTGTGTCACTTTAACACACCACTGTGTTCTTATTCCAATATTTTTGTCTCAGGCCTGCTGCAGTGCTCCAGCAAGGCTTAATGCAAGTTGGAGGAACACCTCATCTTCTGCCTAGGTACCTTACTGTCTTCAGGACTCAACATCGAGTTTCACAATTTCAGAACATGAACACCCTTTTCCATTTTAATTGCTTCCCCCACACCACTGTGTCCTGTTTTGGAAGAGTTGCTCCTGGCACAGACAACACATTTTCAGACACTTACACTTCTTGTTAGCACCCAACCCAGCATTTATCTCTCTCTTGGCTTATAAGCAACCTGTTTGTTTGCTCATCCCTTTCTCCTCTCTCTCTCTCTCTCTCTCTCTGGGCACTGCCTCAATGTAGTCTATTCACTTTCTCCTTTCTCCCTCCACCCACATTATCAGCAAAAATACCTTTTCCAGCTGTAGTCAGGTCTGACAAAGGGCCACTGGGCTTGAAACATTAACTCTGTTTTTCTGTCTACAGATATTGCCAGATCTGACTTTCTCCAACACTCCGTGTTTTTCTTTCAGAGTTTTTCCTGTTTAGACACTTCCTTTGGACTACTGAGAAAAGTCATGCTACTGTAAATACTGCAGGTCAAAAGATAAAAGGAGGAGTGATCAACCCCACCTCTTGTATTTTTGCTGTTGTGTTCTGTTAACATTTTACTGAATTTTCAAACACGCATCTGACAGCAGGAACGTTATGTTGCAACTGATCTAGCGTCTAAATTGCAATAACAAAATGTAGTTCTGGATTTCCTTATTAACTATTCCCGATCTGTACTCGTTGGTTTTGGATTTGTGCTATTTATGTGACATAGTCAATTTCTGAAGTCCAGGCATTACAATACAGGAGGAAACTTACTTAGTAACAAACTCAGGATTAGTTGCCTGTTGGGCTTTAAAAAACAATCTGACAAGGACAGCTTAATGTACTTACAGACTAGAATGATTCCACTGGACACACACAGGCTTGCTGCGATTGGCAGTTTCCAGTAGACGGAATTCCAGGGTTAGTGGTGGGTTCAAAGCTCCACGGACAAAGGTGTTGTTGTTGAAGATGGAGATAGTCACAATTGGAGAATTCATCACAGGATGCTTTGGAAGTCTGCAATCCAAAAGTTTTGAAGGTGTTCAATAAAGGACAGAGACACTATGGAAAGTTTCTTCAACGTATTTCAGTTTATTGCACAAGTTTTTGTTCACACCACCACATGCAAGTTTCCTTCAAATGCACATTCCATCCTGACTTGCAGCAAAATCACTGTTCATTTACCATCACTGGGCCAAAATTCTGGAACTCCCTTCCTAAACACACTGCAGTTTCTCATGCTTTGCAGTGGTTCAAGAAAACAGCTCAACATACCTTTCTCCAGGGCAATTAGTGATATGCAATAAAAGCTGGCTCATTTAGCAATGCTCACACCCTATGAACTTTTTTGTTAAAATGTCAGAAAATAGGATGCACTGGAAGATTAGGTTTATAACTTCAGCTCCATCATCAGCAGGAAACAAACATTGTGACCAAACTTTTCACAAAAATGGAGAAACTGAGGGGTGAATCAGCTACTACATTTAATCAAGGCAAAACTGAGCAAGTGCAGCATTGTTAGAGGAGACTATTAGATTAAACATTAAGCAAAGTTGTCATCTGTCAATTTATGTGGATGGCAAAGGTTCCATGGTATTACTTGAAGAATAGCAGAGTAATTCGTTGAGCATTCTGATTGATGTTTTTATCCCAACCGCTTTCGACATACAGATTAACTACACATTTACACCAATGCCAACTGATGTGTATCAGCCGAGTCTCAACCATCAGCAAAGCACTGGAAAGAATCCTCAAAAGCATTTAGTAAAAACCTTCTTACTAATGCTCAGTTTAAGTTCCACCAAGATCATTTGGCTCCAAAACGTGGTTAGAAAAGCTGAATTTCAGAACTGAAATCGCATCACGCAGTCCTATTAAAACAGATGCTAATGGGGCTCAGGGAAATTAAATGGCTCAAGAAATGGTTTGCTGGTTGGAGACCAATGATTTCAATTCCAGACATAACTACAAGAATTCCACAGGGCAGCATCATAGATTCAACTAGCTCCAGCAGCTCATCGATGAACTTCCCACCATCATGAGGATAAAAGAATTATTTGTTGATGAGCGCAGGCAGTAAAACATCCAGTTATTTTGGCCATTGAGTTTCTCATTCAGTTTTCCAATTGCTGAATCTCCACCATATTTGGAGAAATGGGTATGGGAGATGCTGAGGGCGGTCATGACTGATCAGCAACTCAACTAGCCACCTAAACGTTGCAGTTATTACAGCATATCAGAGGAAGGATATTCTGTGCAAAAAATGGGTATGGGGGAAGCGTGACTGAAGTAAAACAATTTAATTATTGGATTCTTGACTGCCAGTCCAGTACTAACTCTCTTCTTTCAAATCCTTTAACACAGGCACAGAGCAAGTTTGCACATTCCTGCTTCAAGAGCGATTTGGTCTCTAACTGAAATCTTTAGATTCAAGGAGTCACTGAAAACCAAAAACTAGCCCCTGAGGAAATCTCAGGAGCAGCCCTTGAAAAGAAAAACTATTCTTTGCCCTTTGGTACTGTAGAAACCGCATCTCACCCACTTAATTACTGAACTTGTACCTTAAGTTACGGCGATCTGTGTTGAATCGGGCAGGTAATAAACTACCTAGTGTCCGATAAATGAGGAGGATCAGGATGGTCATAGTGGGCTCAGTCTCTGGTAAAATCCGTTGGTGTAAAACTTTACTAGTTTCATTCCGCACTTGGATAGAATTCTCTGCTTTGAAGGTGGGTACAGCTGCATTGACAAAGGATTGAATGAGAGATACAAACAGCATTACTACAGATTGCAAAGGAAAAAAAAATTAGTCCCGTTTTTAGTCCTCATCGACTGAACAGTGTAGAGATACTGCACGTTTAATCAGGGAAGTCCACTATCTCAGTAGCAAGCATTGTTTATGAAATTCTATCTATTTATTATTGTTGTCCCTTGTTCACGGAATCGCACCATCATATATGGCCTAAGGCTCATGGCCCAAGTATATACTGACAGTCAAAGATATGTGCCCTCTTTTGGACCACAGTAGCTGTAATTCCTGCTGTTATAGCTTACCTTTAACCTTTGATGGAAATAAAACAGACGTCGGCAGCACAATGTGCGTCTGCGCATCCCATGTAGACTGACCACGAAACAGTCTGCCGTGATAGCGAGGAAATCGCTTCCTTGTCTTTGTGCTATTCTCCACATGATCAATAGTTAGGACTGAAATCAAAATCCACAAATGAGAATTAATGGGTGCACAGTCAGGACAGTAAAACATACAGCTATCTTGGCCACTGAGTTTTCAGATTTCTCAAAGACATGTTAGCAGATCTCTTCCTTCCTTTTATGCACATATAAATAAAAACTAACCAATATTTGCTTGGGTAGAACGAAGTTTTTGTTCTAATTTCACACTGGCAATTGTACTTATTACCAGCAACTGAGATCTGGTATGCGACCACATGTCAATTATAGGAAGGAAAATATGTCATCTGCTTTGTGACAAAGCATGTTAGTTACTTGCCATAACTAACACCATAAGCCAATCTGAATAATAAATTAATTTTAAAAAATGATTGCCCAGCCTTAAAACTACAATGCCCCCAAATATTTTGAAAGAGGTCCTCAATAAAATATTGCTAAAGAGAGACATAGAGTCAAAGCTTCAGAGATAACAGGTACTGCACATGCTGGAGAATCCGAGATAACAAGGTGTGGAGCTGGATGAACACAGCAGGCCAAGCAGCATCATAGGAGCAGGAAAGCTTGACGTTTCGGGCCTAGACCCTTCATCAGAAATGGGGGAGGGGAAGAGGGTTCTGAAATAAATAGGGAGAGAGGGGGAGGCGGATAGAAGATGGATTGAGGAGAGGATAGGTGGAGAGGAAACAGACAAGTCGAAGAGGCGGGGATGGAGCCAGTAAAGGTGAGTGTAGGTAGGGGGGTAGGGAGGAGATAGGTCAGTCCAGTGAGGACGGACAGGTCAAGGGGGCGGGATGATGTTGAGGTGGGAGGAGGGGATAGGTGAGAGGAAGGACAGGTTAGGGAGGCGGGGACGAGCTGGGCTGGTTTTGGGATGCGGTTGGGGGAGGGGAGATTTTGAAGCTTGTGAAATTCACATTGATACCATTGGGCTGCAGGGTTCCCAGGCTGAATATGATTTGCTGTTCCTGCAGCCTTCGGTGGCATCATTGTGGCATTGCAGGAGGTCCAGGATGGACATGTCATCTGAGGAATGGGAGGGGGAGTTGAAATGGTTCGCGACTGGGAGGTGCAGTTGTTTGTTGCGAACTGAGCGCAGGTGTTCTGCAAAGCGGTCCCCAAGCCTCTGCTTGGTTTCCCCTACCTATCCTCTCCTCTATCCATCTTCTATCCGCCTCCCCCTCTCTCCCTATTTATTTCAGAACCCTCTTCCCCTCCCCCATTCTGATGAAGGGTCTCGGCCCGAAACGTCAAGCTTTCCTGCTCCTATGATGCTGCTTGGCCTGCTGTGTTCATCCAGCTCCACACCTTGTTATCTTAGAGTCAAAGCTTTTTGTCTTTTGTTCTTCAGGGCTGGGACACAAGAAATCAAACTTTGAAATGAAACACCGTTGTATGCAGCATGAGAAAACAATGCTGATTGGTTGGAACATTGTTGGCATAGGAATGCAGCAGGATCTTTTAACTGTCAACCACAGCTGGCTGATTAACCTTAGACAGACTCTGACCAGCTACGGGGTTACCATGGGGAATGCATTAGAGATTGACAAAGAATCATGAAGGTTGCCAGTGAAAAAGGTTTAATGTATGCACAAACTCTTTTCGTCTACACAGAGTGTGAATATATGTAGCTTTTAGGAAATGCAAACGAAATATGCCGAGTCCAACTGATAGTACTTAGTCAGTTTCCAGTGAAATTCTATCTGGATTATTTATTAAATGTTGTCCAATAGCAGAATCACATCTAGTCCTGGACGTTATGTTGAGTTTTGCAAACATGGACTGGTTGAGCACAGTCAGTCCATTATCAATTATAGTCAAAAGGACATGTTCTTTGAAACAGTCCATGAGTCACTGTGATGTATTGTCTACGTACCTGGCACTACACCAGCACCAACTCATACCACATTACTCATTTGTGTGGTAGACAGAAAGACATTTTGGTTTGAATGCAGCATCCTCTTACTACAGCTGAGTGTCCTGCAATGAAACTGCATTAAATACTTGTGTGTTTACTGTAACGTATCAGAGTGAAACAGCTAGCTACACTCATTGCTCAATTTTTTTAAATGCTTCTGTTTCAGGATAATCTGAGGTTGACCAATTAATTTAGGCTTGTGGGAGATAGTAGCAGAAAACCCACTGACAGTTTTCTCAACCAACAGATTGAGGAAAGGGAGTTCTCATTTGATTTTTCCATTTAAATATAATTTGAGTGCAGGACAATGTTGATTGAGGAGTGTAAGGAACTTTGTTGCTACGGATTCAAAAATTGCAAACACGCAATCTACGTATTAGAAATATGCAGGAGAAATGGCCACTAACATCCTATCATCAAAGACAGGTTTTTCATGATAACCATAAAAACCGTTGTTAGCAAGAGCCATGTCTAAAGGACAGTGTATGGCAACATAATCTATTTGGGTGTATATGGTGTCATTAAAACTGAATTTAAATTGTTAATTTCGTGAGTTCTAAGAAAATAGATTCAGGTATTGGTTGATCATCTAGATTGCCAAGGTATAGTAACGAGGTGTAAATGTTAATGGCTTGAGTGATAGTTTAATAAGTAACAATGTTCAAAATACTCAAGGGCAGAGTGTGAACCCATTCCCGAAAGTCCCCAAATCGCCAAGACATTCACTCACAGAGGGGACCAAAGGGAAAAATGCTGACCCCATAAGTTGAATGGAAGGTAAAGTAACGAGGGAGCTCCTCCAAACACAGGCCTGTTCTCTCTCTGCTTGCTGCCGATAGGTAGGTCCACTATCGAGCCTGAAGATAAAGGCTTCTAGGTTCTGGGTAGGGAGAAGACAAGAAGGACCACAAAGGGGCTGGGAGAGATCAGAGGGTGCCACAAGGAGGCAAAGAGTGGGGACAGGCCACTGCAGAGAATACCTGGGAGGCAGCAGGGCTCAAGGGAAACACAAGGCCACAGGAAGGTTTGAGGTGCAGGCACTGGGAGTGAAAAGCAGGCAGCAGGTGAAGGGAAGCAAGGTAGATGCTGGCAGGAGGAGAGAACAGATTCAAACGTGTCAACTAAAGAATACTCAGCTAACTAGTAGCAGTGAATAACTTGCTAATGAAAGAGGTATCTTTAGCTTAAAGTTGCATACATTCAGAGTTACTCTATGCAGAAGATTGAAATGGATGCTATTGTAATTAACAGCATATCAACTGTTAAATTTAAATCTGAATTTGAGATTGCAGATGCAGTAAAATTTAACTGTCTCTTTATAATATTCCAGATTGCCAAAAATGTGATGAAAACACATTATCTGTGACCTTTTCGAGTTCAAAAACCTGATATGTCAATAAGATCGTGGGAAGTAAAATGACTCCATCACTTAATAAAGGAGTTACTGAGAATGAAAAAGCAGCCCCCCAAAAATCAAAAAGTAGCCCTGAAAATAAAAAAAATTGAATCCTAATGTGTACTCTTGAATGATATGATTTGATAGTTTTCACATCCTGCTGTATCTCCATGCCAATCATGGTCCAACTAATCAGCACTCTTTTATTATGCTGTAAAAAATGATGTTTCCTTTCAAAGACTGGATTCTTATGTCTCATTTCTGTTGAGCGCAAGGCGGGAAGTTCAGACTTTGTGTCTCTTTTTAAGAATATATAAGTTTTGTACCACCAATCAATTGTAGGTACTCACTTATATTGGGGGTTACAATAGCAACTGGATTGAGGTAGGTGAGTTTCATGTTTCGTGTCAATGTCCTCATGTATTCTTCAATTTGTTCCATCAGATGAGCTGTTCCTTGCTCTGTTTGCTGAAGCACATCCCAGTGTTCTGCATTTTCCAGATCCAGAGCTGCACTTCCTGTTCTTAGGAGGTTCTAAAAATGGTGTACAAGAACTGGTATATCATCACCATAACTTGACATATCAAACAGCTGACAATGGTTTGCTGTTTTGATGAACTCTGTTATCAGAGTGTTAAAAAAGATCTGGTGAGACTTATGTCCATAAGATGCTCCCCCCCCACCCCAATATTTATAACACAGTCATGTTATCAGCACATTTTATAACAAATATTCAACATCTTAAGTAGAACATTGTAGGTTCATCCTAATCACTGTCTGCAAAAACCATAATTACATGAAGGTGACAAGTTTCTATAGAAACAGAAAAAAAGTGACACTTTCAATAAAAATTATTTTAGGCAATAATTTTGCATGAGAATGGATCTTCTGATCTGCCCTGATAATTAGATTTTAAAATATTTTGCCCAGTGTTGTTGGAGCTACAAGGTGATAACAGCAGGCTGAGGCAACAAGGCACTTGTATCTCCTTCAGCAACGAGTACAAGGATTGTAAAACAGGAAAAAGTGAGGAGGAGCGTGATTTCCTTATCAACTCAGGGTCAGAAAGAGAGGGTATGACAGATTGGATTAAGTGAGAGAAAACAACAAAAAAATGACTTTAGTTGGTGTACTGTGAAAATCTTACTCCACTGTGTTGTAGTAAAACTCTGCAGCACAACATGTGGTAGATTGGGAGTAAAATACATTCTATCAATTTCAGAGTATAAAAAATTAATTTGATTTATTTTCCTTAATTTAGTACAGATCTGTAAAAAGAATGAAGCATTAATGCAAATCTAGAGCCTCATGTATCTTTGACTCATTATTAAAATAGTAATTATAATTAGTTTCAAAGCTTATCTAAACAAATGTAATCCAAATTAAGTATATTTAATTTATCTCACGTTAACTCTCTAGTTCCAGATTAATGCTACATGACAAATTTGATTCCACAGATTAACGAAGCACGACAAACTAAGCATGCTTGTTTCAGATTAATAATTAAAATTGCAATCATTTGAAAAACAGACTTTCAATATTTTATAAAATATAAGTAATGCCAACCCATACAATGATGTCATTAATATCACCTCAATTTATGACCTTTAAGGATGAATTTCTCTGTAAACAAGCTTTGTTCTAAGAAGTTGCATGTGAAAAATATACCTTGATGTTTCATAATTCCAAGACTGTCATTAGGAAATGTAACAAAACCAAAATAGTCTGAACAGATTTGATCAATTCCACATTATCTTCATGGGCAGCTTACTTCTCTATTTTGTTTCTCTGTATGACATTCTTCCTGTGTCATGCAGCTAACCTCAATTAGGCCAGACAGCGAGGTTTCCCCATAACACTGAAGGGATAAAGACAACGGCCTTGTACATCGATTCAGATTTAATATACTAGCATACAGTAACATTTCTGGCAGGGATCAATGCAATACAGCCTTTTGTATTTGTAAGCAAAAGGTTGAAGACTGTCAGCTGACTGGAAATATACATTCTTGTTATACACTATGTATTTTTGAGATCTAAACCCATATTTCCACTATAAGCAAAATAACTTGGTAATACTATATTTTTTAGCACAGGGAGGCTTATCTCTACCATTTATATTTATGTTCAGACAATCAAAAGAAACCCCGATCCATTACAAAAATATTTTTCATGGATCCCATTTTTATAGCCTCATTCAACAAGCTGGACTTCTGTCTCATTTAAGATTCTCAGCTTGCTCCTCTGCCTCCTACAGCAAAGTCTGCTTGTACATTCTTTTTCTGCCTGTTTGGAGCAACAGAGTCACATAGATTCTTCATGTGGTATAAATAAGAGTGACACCAGCCAAAAAGGAAAAATCTAGAAAACGTCACTCAATACTCCTATTGAATGTTAAATATCAGGAGGTAAAGAAAGAAGATTTGCAACAACTCCACTGTCAAGGTAATCACATGTATTCTTACAGCAATTTTCAATTTTGTTGGAATTTATTTTCTCATCAATTATGTTCATTGAATCTATAAACGTTCTCAGCCTAGGTTTAATTCTTTGGGTTATCTGTATGAACAACATCAACGCTGCTTCTGATTGAGCTATTTTTGGCTTTCGTCTCTAAGCTTGAACTCTATTTTTCCATCTCCCCATCTCGTCTTCACTTCAATGAGTAAAGTATTACTGGCAACTGCATTCTGCTGTCAGATCTGTACCACACCAGATGGTAATAAACTGTTCCTTTTATGTGTTATGCACGTAATATAGGAATTGACACTGAGCCATGGAGGTAGCACCAGATGGGAGGAAATAGTTTACTATTACAAGGTGTTTACTATACCTGTCCAAGAAATGGTACTGAGGCACAAATGAATTGCTCATTTTTGCCTACCATATTATTAAGAATCTTATGGTTTTTACCTCTGTATAGTGTACATCTTGTGTTGCTGTAAGATTGAATCCACGTTGTCTACACTCAAATTCAAGCATCTTCAAGAGAAGGCGATATGTAATGTGGATGTCATTTCCAAAGTACTGGTCCATCCCCTCAGTGACTGTTCGCATATGTCGGGCAAGTTTCTTTGCCTCAATGGTATTTAGTTCAGTTTCATTCCTCTCCAGCCTTTCCAGCTTTCAACAGAGACAAAGAAAAATTATATCACAGAAATCAAACTAGTGTGCGTACAATATACCAAAATCGGTGGTGGTTGAGTTAAAATGGCCAAACTCATCTATTGTTTAAACTTATTGTTCCTCATTGGTTAACGATTGCTAGGTCTTCGACAGCTACATAATGATTCACGTGAACCAGCAATATCTGATAGAAAAGAAAATGCGAACATATTTAAATTATCAGAAATACACAACAAACATAAATCTAGTGAGAACTCGGTCCGATTCTGGCTGGGGAGGGGTCATTGCTTACAAAGATCAGGTACTATAAGGATCTCAGAGACAAAGTGATGGTTGGGATTAGGTTATATCAGAGGGTCAAAATGTCCCAAGTTCCTTCTCCAAACTGTCCTAGTTTTTTGTTTTGCCTTCCTAAGTAGATCACAGCCCAGGTGGATACATATATTGTGGTACAAAATGTATAGCAAAGTGTGGAAAGGCTGAGAACAGACAGCTTTCCCCGGCTGTTATTGTTTGTATATCATTGAAAAGATTATGTGGTTTTATTAAAAAGCAGATTAAATCGTATAATTGTGGATGTTTACATCACAGAAAAAGGCCAACATCTCTCTATTGGCTCTGTTTCAGTGCATCAAAACTTATCACACACACTCCATAAGTTGTGTCTTTGTTTTCATAACTATAAAAGAAATTCCCATATCATCCTCCTTTCACATTTGGTAATCTTTCACGATAGCAATTCCTAGTTTTTATGATTTGAAAAGTACAACTAATAGAAAAGCTAATTAAAAGCTAATTAACTAAAAATTAACCTCAGTTAAGAAGGCTTCCTGTTTGTGTCAAAAAAGGTCACTGCTAAGCTTTAACATCAATGTACACAAGTACTATTTCCTGCTTATTCCTGCTTGAGGTCTCTCAAACATAGGTCTTTAGTGATCTTTTAGAATAATCACCAAACCATGGCAAAGTATTGTGATTTATACCATGGGTAGGTAGCAGCACTCAAAACAAATGGGGCAGTAGGAAAATTTGCTCCCAATGTTCACAAAACACCCAAGACAATTCAATCACCTAGGTGATCAATCAAAAAACAACCCCAACATGCGGAATAGTCAGAATATCTGAGGAACTGCTCTTCCAACCACAGGCTGCTTCTCCTCCATAATGTGGGAGCAAAGTAATTTTGTGAAGATAAGGTTATGTTAATGCTAAGAAAACTCAAAGTTGTAGCAAAGAAAAAAAACACTCAATGCTATTTTCTTTCCACATTCATGTACGCGTCAAAGATTTGGACAAGGTCTCCGGGAGAAAACAGGTCTTTGAAACGTGTATGCTAAGATACATACTGAATAAAATGCTGAACACAGACCATAAGAGATGTCTGAAATTGCACAGATATTCTTCAAAATTACATCAAAATGTCAATGTTTCGGGCATTTGATCAGAGCTGATTAGCTTCTGAGCTCTCCTAAATGGAAAAATAGATGGTAACAGAGGGAGGGGTCATTCTGGGTGCGGTTGGATGATGGAATGTCACAGAGCTGTTGTAGACGGACTACAGTGGATGTGTGATGTTGGTGTCATACGGATGAGGGATATATCCAATGTGAGGAAATTTCCTGGCAGAGCAGCAACAAGCAAGAGCAGCTGATCCGCAGCTTGCCAAATGATCTAATCAGTGCTTACCATCTAATTAGTACCAACCATTCACAGATATTATTTAGCAACTTATTTGATTGAGGGAAAATTACAATTTGGGAGCAACTCCCAAAGAACAATCCAGGTGTGGCAAAGTGGGTAACAAGTAGACCAACCCCTCAAAACATTCCTGCCAAACTTCACTAGAGTTAATCCAGTGAAAACTTCTACCCTTAATATCTAATTGACTATGACGACGCTTACGTTGCAGTATGAACGTTTAACACAGTAGCTGAAATTTTTCCCAGGAATTATTTTAGGTTGGTTATCTTTTGTTCAGGACAGATTAAAGTTTGAATACAGAAAAAGGCTTTCAAAGCAGTACTTACAGTCTCTGCCAATTGCATGAGTGGTGGTGATGTACAGTTAAAAAGATCTGGTTCCAACCAGCCATGTTCCTCCCCACAGTGGCGAATCACAGTGCCTGAAATAGGTGGGCTAATATAAGACTTTGATCTGAAAAAGCTGGGCTTTTAATAGAAAAAGCTTACACACGAAGCCAAGCAAAGCATCACACAGTTCAGCAGTGAGCGCAACAACTTACCATCAGCCCGCATGCCTGCAAAGGGAGAAGAGGAAAAAAAAATACAAGGGTCAAGGTGACAAGAGTATGTGAAAGAAAACGAAACTACTCACCAAAACTGTGTGCTGAGAGGTTTAAAAGGAGATCAGCTTCAGCAAGTCCTTCAAATAACACTGTTTTGTGGAGTTTTTATGGTTTGCACAGCATGTGCAAAAGTATTGAAGTCAAATGTATAAAAGGGATGCATTAACAATGGTTGGGACTGTCTCTACCAAACAAAATCACTTGTATACCACAGAATCAAAAATTGTAAAAACTGTGATAAAATCTCCTAATATTGCAGCTCCCATTTTAAGAGAGAAAGTATAAGTGGACAAGTATGTCAGGACATATGAAAAGTGTGTCACAATGAGGAAGGAAAACAGAAGTAAAGGAACATTAAAGAGATAGCGAAATAGGATACAAGGTGAGTATGTATGTTTAGGAAAATAGTCAAATGAAGCAAAGATCTTTCCAATCTTTAATTGAAACTAGTACTGATGCAAATTAAGCAGGCCAAAATATTGTATAAAATATTTTTTTATAGAAGTGATTAATTTAAAAAATGCCTTTACATAACAGAAGAGGTGTTCAAACTTCACATAAATTCACCTTCATACAGAAGTGTTTAGCTGAAATTTTATTGGCTCCCAAGAGTTTGGGAAGGGGCAGGGGGAAAGGTTACCACTTTGGATTAGTTGCCCAATGCATTCCTTCCGTTAGGGCATTTTATGAGCAGCAGGACCAGCAGGTCACCAATTACCATGACTAGGGCCTGTTTATTGGTGCCATCACAATTTTGCCGACAGTGGACTGCAGCACCCCCACCTCAACCTTTCCAGCAGCAGCCTGAAGGTGGTTTTCATGAAACAAAGATATAGCCAGGAGAAAGGGAGGCAGTGCGCAATGACCCCAATCGTTTTCTTGGAGGGATTTCTCCTCCAGCACCCAATTCTGAAATTTTTTCAAAGATTTTTCTTGCCTGTCTGCTGTAGGGCTCTTGTTCCTGCCTGCCTAAGCAACAACTACTGGTCCTAAGATTGGACTGGCACCTCATGGGAGCAGTTTGCATATTAAAGCGGCAGTTCCAGCAACAATAATATGTGGCTGAAGTCATTTCCAGCCCTGCTGCTGGGAATCTGCCACCTCTGGAAAATCCTAATCTTTTTGATCATGTTTCAAAGACATATATTCTGAAGCTTCACTGACAATGAATAAACAAAATTTAAATCAATATTAATTTGTTACCATCTTAAACAGCAAACACATATAGATTCACATTTTCTAAAAACTCTCAAGGTCCAAACAGGGGTAAACTAATCAGTTAGAAACATAATCCAATGCAGACTGAGCTGGTTGAGTTACCTAGGCCAGATTGTCAGGGCTAGAGAAGTAGAAACTGTCTAGGCTACGGTTTAGACACATTGGGTTGAACTTTCAAAATGGAATTAGGAACCCAACATCCCACTAAAGTCTAAGTTCAAACACCATGCCTCAAGTTCATCACTCATAAAGCTAATCTGAAATGCAAGTACCTGAATTGGGCAAGAAGCAGGAACTGCCTGCGGAACACATGGGATAAAGGAAGATGGCAGCCATGATTGGGCTGGTCACTGACTTGCTAAAAAATGCAGAGGGATCTTTAGAGGGCCAACAATACAAAGCCACAAGATGGTGCCCAAACAACAAAAACGAGGTAATGTGCTCAAACCAGTTCAAGGTCTCCAAGGTGCCCAGAATTTTCAAAACATTAAAAAGTACTTTTCCTATGCCAAACTGTGAAGTTGAACCACGTGCAATAAAATGAAAACAGCTGTACTGATTGACTCAGCCCCTAAAACGCTCCTTCGGGAGTTTAATTGATTTTTAAATGGAGGAGCCTGGGTTCCCTGCTTCCTACCCTCACTTTGAAAATTGGAACCTGTCCTGAAGGTGTTAAGATCTAGAGCTGGCCCAAGGAAATAGGATTTTTAAATCAGATTGACACAGAGCCCTGACTACAAATCAGATTGACACAGAGCCTACATTTGAAAATCTGGTGCCTCAACTTTGCTGGATTTATTGTTTGTGAAAGTTGTGCATTTATTTTCTCCCTCAATTTGTGAGCATTTTTTTTAAAACATGGCTAAGCATCCTCCTAAGAAACAGGAACAGGAGCACTGTTTCAGCCTGTTCCACCATTCATTGAGATCATTGCTGATCCAAGTGCAGCCTTAACTCCACTTTCCTGTTGTTCCTCAGAACACTTTATTGTATTTTTTCATTAACCGGTTCAAAGATGTTAATTTGCAGCTCTGGAGCAGGTGGGACTCGAATGCGGCCTCCTGATCCAAGGGTAAGGACACTACCACTGCACCATAAGATGGCCCCTAAAATATATAAGTTAATAGGTCTGAAGGATTTAATGTTCAATGTTAAATTGAATGTTACCCATTCTCTGACTATTTCACACAGTCTGTGGGTGAAGACAGTGAGCTCTGCACGAACCTTCAGAGAACAGACGTACTCTGTACAACTCCTGAGAATGATAGGAATTATACCTGACTTGAACTATGAGTTCAGATATAAGGATGACATACTGCAGTTATACAGGGCCTTGGTGAGACCTTACATAGAGTTTTGGTCTCCCTACCTGAAAAGAACATTCTTGTCATGGCGGGAGTGCAGTGGAGGTTCATTAGGCTTTAATTGGGGATTGGCACAGTTGTCTTAGGAGCAGCAACTAGTTTGTCTGGGCCTGTATGCACAAGAGTTTAGAAGGATGAAAGGGAATCTCACAGAAACATATAAAATTCTAACAGGGGTGGTCAGACTTGATGCAAGGTGGATGTTTTCCCTGGCTGGGGAGTCTAGAACCAGGAAGTTACAGTCTCAGGATACAGGGTAGGCCATTTAGAACTGAGATGAGGAAACACTTCTTCACTCAGAGGGTAGTGAACCTGTGGAATTCCCTACCACAGAAGGCTGTAGAAGCTAAGTCACTGAATATATTCATGAAAACAAATACATTTTCAGACTTAAAAGACATCATAGATATGGAGAGAAAGCAGGAACGTGACATTGAGTTAGCAGGTCATGGCCGTTTTGAATATTGGAGAAGCCTCAAAGGTTAGAATGGTCTACTCCTGCTCCTAGTTTGATGTTTCTATATAATGCAGTTGTATTTACTGATCATGCAGTAAGCCATCTTGTTAACCAAGAACAGAATGTAAAGATTCTCTGGTGGTCCATGTTCCACAGCTGATTCTTCAACAGGCACTGGACAAAAAATAGGCAAAGGAGGATTGGTGCCAGTGGACCTCTCTGAAACAACTCATATGTTGAACCACATACTGCAAAGGTTGCAGATACCATGAGGTGCTAATTATGGCAATTGGGTAATATCACATCCTTAACTCCCTGATTAATGCTGATCCGCTCACTGTTCGCTATGTCTTATGCAAACTTGCAAACATGAGAAAGGATTCCACTTTTGGGCCTAAAAAGTGGCAAGTCTTCTCAAATTACTCTGGAAAGCTAAAGAACCTAAAAAGATTCGAACAACAAGTTCAGCAAGCTGTTTCATGCTGATATCGTGTGGTAATTATATGTGTATTTCCCACTAACGGCGTGCTGCAGTCTGTCTATAAAGGCATTCTGCCTATCACACAATTGAGCAATGTCATGTATAAGTTTCAGTGCAGGCGTAATATAGGTATGTAGGCCATACCTCCCAAAGATTGATTGATTGAATAAAACACTGCTCCTTAGAATGTTCGCAATAGGCAGAGCACAGAATGTATTCGATCAGCCCACACTTGCAAAACCCAAAGCAAAATGGCTACTGTCAGATATGATTACACAATTGGGTGGCACATACTAACAATCCTGAATGCATTCATCACTACATTAATAACTAATTTGTGAATCAGTCAAGCTCTTAATGTGGTTCATTTATGTTTTGTAGAAGTAATATGCATTTACATGCAGCAACCCATCCTCAGTAAAAGAGACTTGTTTAAACTTTGTGCCTTTTTTTTATTACCTGGGAGTTTTGGAGGTTGGGGGTGGGGAGGGGTGCAGGGAGAGCTATTGTTCCCTGTTGCTTTCTCCATGGCAATGCTTGGCTAATGACAGTCAACGTGCCAAGTTACCAGCACCTTACTATTCTGTAGCATAAATTGTTTGGATCATCTGAAATGTGGCATTCCTGAATTTGTCCTGATGTTGCATTATGGAGAGGTTTGCCAACTCATCTCTCTTTTCAGCATTATTCAAGTTTTTTTGATTAAAAAAATCATGTTTTTTGAGACTAGATTGACTAAATCTTTCACTTTGCTGTTTGGGTTCAAAAATTCTACTATTCTTACCTCAATGGCTGTAGTTTGATTTAGATTTAGATCAAACTCTTCAGAGTGTAAATGCAGAATGAGGCAGAGATAATTTTCAATGTTACCAGATATTTACTAACCCGTACATCATACCAACATAATGTTCTCCAACTTCACACCTGCCTCAGTTCAGCTGTTCCTGAAACACTCATCCACGTTTTTGTTAATTCTAGACTTGACAATCCCAATGCACTCCTGGCTGTTCTTCCATATTCTACACTCTGAAAACTTCGGATCACCCAAAATTCTCCTGCAAAAGTCTTGATTTGTACCAAGTCAAATTCCTTTGTCTCAATGACTTACAACAGCTCTCACTCAAGGAATATCCAAAAGTTAAAATTCTCATCTTCGTTCGCAAATTTTCATACAGCCTTGCTCCTTCCCATCTCTGTCAACTCAACCACACCCACAACCTTCCATCAATCTTGCGTTCTTCTAACTTTTATTTCTTTAACGTCCTTGATTTTAACTGCTTCACCATTAGTGACTGTCCTTTCATTTGGCAAGGCCCTAAATTCTGGATTTCCTTCCATAAACCTCTTCCATCTCACTTTTGTTTTTTGAAACAATATTAAAATTTACATCTTTGACCAGAGCTTTTTAATCATCTGGTTTAACATATCCTTATGCATTGTATTTTGTTTTATAATGCTTCTCTGATGTGCCTTGGAATATTTCATTACATTAAAAGTGCTATGTATGTTGTGCCTACTATTAGGAAAAACAAACTCAGTTAAAATAAAAAGAGTATCAGAGATAAAAGGTACTGCAGATGCTGGAGAATCCGAGATAACAAGGTGTGGAGCTGGATGAACACAGCAGGCCAAGCTGCTCCTGTGATGCTGCTTGGCCTGCTGAGTTCATCCAACTCCACACCTTGTTATCTCTAAAATAAAAAGAGATTGTGTTACAATGCAGTAAGTTAATACAATGTAGGCAGAATTTAAGACTTGAGGTTTACCCTGAAGCATTCAATTCTGGGCAATGTGCAAACCCCATACAGTCACTGAGGGTGGAACTGAACCTGGACCCCTGGCGCTGTGAGACAGCAATGCTAACCACTGAGCCACTGTGCTGCCTAGTTTCTTCTTTTTTTCAAAAATTTCTGCCCTTAGGTTTAATTGATAAGGAACTTTACACTGTCAACAACAAACTGAAAGGAAGGACAAGTTGGCGAGTCCCATTGAGTATGCATTAACATTGCCAGAAAATGAACTGAATAGCTGAACAATGTGTGGCTTAACCAACTTTTGTGTGAATATGAAAGCGTAAAGAAAAAATTGTTGTGAGAATAAGGTAAAATGTCACTCACCAAGGGAACCTTTTGGGCATAATACAGCTGCTGGGAGTCCAAACTTTGTTCGGGGCCACCAAACGCCAGCCTTGAGTGATTTGGGGCATCCATCGTATATCACTACAGAGAAAGGAGGCAACAAAAGATATTATATCAGCAAAGTAGTTTTAAAAATAAAATTACCCTGTTACGTGCTGGAGTTAAAATCACTTCATACAGCCCACAATTATCCAGTACAGCAGAAATAATTAAATTTGTGCAGAGCTTTCCTTGAATCAGCCATGTCAACTGGAATGATTATAAATGGGTATCTTCAACAATAAGTAAGGTAATGAGGTATCAGATGATTACCGAAAATCAGTCTATGATATCCTTTGTTACACTCTACAATCCTTGTATTGCCACCAAGGCCCTCTAATGATTATCAAAATAGCATTTTAATGGAATAAAATTGTACACATTAATAATTTTTTGACGATGCAAAGATCTGTTAGAACTCTTAAGCTTTAGCCTAACAATGGGAGTGGAATTTTTTCAATACTTCAGAGAACGATAGAATTAGAATTGCAGATTAAATTTATGTATGGGGTGTAAGGAGAGGCATGTACTTCTCATTTGCACTGTTTAAAATCATTATGAAAAATATTCTCTTCTACAGAGTTTATGACAGGATAAAGTTTTGACCACTTTTAAGACCATGAGATGGAGGAGCAAAAATAACATTCAGCCCATCAAGTCTGATTATCCTCAACTCCACTTTCTTACCTGTTTCCTTACTGATTGAAAATCCATCTCAGCCTTGAACGTACTTAATGACCCAGCCTCGACAGCCCTCTGTGGTAAAGAATTCCACAGATTCACTATATTCAGAAAAGAAATTCTTCTCCTTAATCTGACATTATGCCCTCTGGTCCTAGATTCTTCACAACCTCTCCACATCAACCCTATCAAGTACCCTAAGAAGCTTGTATGTTTTAATATGGTTGCCTCATTCTTCCAAATTCCAATGAGTTTCTGCTCAATCTACTCAACCTTTCCTCATGAGAGTTCCTCTATATTCACTATCAGTCCAGTGAACCTTTTCGGTACTGCCTCCACTGTCAATTTATCTTTCTCTAGATAAGGGGCACAAAACCATTCACAGTATTCCAACAGTGGTCTGATTAGTACTTTGCATAGTTTTAGCAAAAACCTCCCTACTTTTATATTTCACTCCCGTTGAAATAAAGGCCAACATTCCATTTTCCTTTCCTATTACCTGCTGAACTTGGATGCTCACATTTTGTGATTAATGCTCAAGGACTCCTAAAACCCTCTGTTCTACAGCTTTCTCCACTTAAGTATATTCATGCCAACATGCATAACCTCATTTTTCTCACATTATATCTAATTTTCCAAGTTTTTGCCTACTGAATTAATCTGTCTACATCCCCTTGAGGACTCTGTGATACCCTCACTAAGCACCCTCCCACTGCCTGCATCCGCAAACCTGACGATAGTACATCCACTTTCCTCATCCAACAGCCAATGCTCCTATGTTTGTTTTGGCCACTAGTTAGAATTTACAATAATATGTTAGATGTCAGTCTTCAACAGTTTTGAAAAAAAATCATTAAACATAAGAAAACAAGGACATGCGGATGCTGGAAATCAGAAGAAACAAAAACAGAAATTGCTGGAAAAACACAGCAGGTCTGGCTACATCTGTGGAAAGAAAGCACAGTTACTTTTCGGGTCCAGCGACCCTTCCTCAGAACCAACTGTAGCTAGGAAAAGGTTGGTATCTATGCTAAAGAAGGGGTGGGGGAAAGAGAAAGAGTAAATGATAGGGTAAATGATGGGTAAAGCGCAAAGTGGAAGAATTAATTGCTGCTAGATAACAAGGTGTGGAGCTGGATGAACACAGCAGGCCAAGCAGCATCATAGGAGCAGGAAAGCTTGACGTTTCGGGCCTAGACCCTTCATCAGAAATGGGGGAGGGGAAGAGGGTTCTGAAATAAATAGGGAGAGAGGGGGAGGTGGATAGAAGATGGATAGAGGAGAAGATAGGTAGAGAGGAAACAGACAAGTCAAAGAGGCGGGGATGGAGCCAGTAAAGATGAGTGTAGGTGGGGGTGTAGGGAGGAGATAGGTCAGTCCAGGGAGGACGGACAGGTCAAGGGGGTGGGATGAGGTTAGTAGATAGGAGATGGGGGTGGAGCTTGAGGTGGGAGGAGGGGATAGGTGAGAGGAAGAACAGGTTAGGGAGGCGGGGACGAGCTGGGCTGGTTTTGGGATGCGGTTGGGGGAGGGGAGATTTTGAAGCTTGTGAAAACCACATTGATACCATTGGGCTGCAGGGTTCCCAGGCTGAATATGATTTGCTGTTCCTGCAGCCTTCGGGTGGCATCATTGTGGCATTGCAGGAGGCCCAGGATGGACATGTCGTCTGAGGAATGGGAGAGGGAGTTGAAATGGTTCGCGACTGGGAGGTGCAATTGTTTGTTGCGAACTGAGCGCAGATGTTCTGCAAAGCGGTCCCCAAGCCTCTGCTTGGTTTCCCCGATGTAGAGGAGGCCACAATGGGTACAGCGGATGCAGTATACCACATTGGCAGATGTTCACCTGCACATCTGCCAGATGTGGAAAGTCTTCTTGGGGCCTGGGATTGGGGTGAGGGAGGAGGTGTGGGGGCAGGTGTAGCACTTCCTGCGGTTGCAGGGAAAAGTGCCGGGTGTGGTGGGGCTGGAGGGGAGTGTGGAGCGGACAAGGGAGTCATGGAGAGAGTGGTCCCTCCGGAAAGTAGACAAGGGTGGGGAGGGAAAAATGTCTTTGGTGGTGGGGTCGGATTGCAGATGGCGGAAGTGTCGGAGGATGATGCGTTGGATCCGGAGGTTGGTGGGGTGGTACGTGAGGACAAGGGGGATTTTTTTTGGTTGTTATTGCAGGGACGGGGTGTGAGGGATGAGTTGCGGGAAATGCGGGAGACACGGTCGAGGGTGCTCTCGACCACTGCGGGGGGGAAGTTGTGGTTCTTGAAGAATGAGGACATCTGAGATGTACGGGAGTGGAATGCCTCATCCTGGGAGCAGATGCGGCGGAGGCGAAGGAATTGGGAATAGGGGATGGCATTGTTGCAGGAAGGTGGGTGGGAGGAGGTGTATTCTAGGTAGCTGTGGGAGTCAGTGGGCTTGAAAAGGATATCGGTTTCTAGGTGGTTACCCGAGGCGGAGACAGAGAGGTCCAGGAAGGAGAGAGGGGTGTTAGAGATGGTTCAGGTGAACTTCAGGTTGGGGTGGGAGGTGTTGGTGAAGTGGATGAACTGTTCGAGCTCCTCGTGGGAGCACGAGGCGGTGCCGATACAGTCATCAATGTAACGGAGGAAGAGGTGGGGTTTAGGGCCAGTGTAGGTACGGAAGAGGGATTGTTCCACGTAACCTACAAAGAGGCAGGCATAGCTTGGGCCCATGCGGGTACCCATGGCCACCCCCTTTGTCTGTAGGAAGTGGGAGGAATTGAAAGAGAAGTTGTTGAGGGTGAGGACGAGTTCGGCCAGGCGGATGAGGGCGTCAGTGGAGGGGGATTGGTCAGGTCTGCGGGACAGGAAGAAGCGGAGGGCCTTTAGGCCATCTGCATGGGGAATACAGGTGTATAGGGACTGGACGTCCATAGTGAAAATGAGGCGTTGGGAACTGGGGAATTGGAAGTTCTGGAGGAGGTGGAGGGCGTGGGTGGTGTCACGGACATAGGTAGGGTGTTCCTGGATGGGAACCATTAGTAGCTGACAAGGGATTGTGTGTAATAGCAGCCCTTGTGATGACAAGGCCTGATGTGTGGGGCATTGGGGTAAGGAGGTGGTCGAAGGTGGTCAATCATTAAAATTATTGAACTCAATATTGAGTCCAGCATTTTTCAGGGTTTCCAAATAGAAGATGAAATGTTGTTCTTCTAGCTTGTGCTGAGTCCACCGCAATATTGCAGCATTCCCTAAGATAGAGGTGCTGGCCAGGGAACACGGTGGTGTGTTGAAATGGCAGGCAACCAGAAGCTCACGGTCATTCTTCTGAACAGAATGTAGGTGTTCTGCAAAGTGGTCATACAGTCTACACTTCATCTCCCCTAATGAAAGGGAACCATAGTGTGAGCAGCAAAAACAGCAAATTAGATTGAGTGAAGTGCAGGTAGATCACTGTTTCAACTGGAAGGTATGTCTCGGGTCTTGGATAGTGAGGAAGGAAGAAGTAAACGGGCAGATATTTGACCTTCTGTGATTGCATGGGTAGGTGCTGTGGTGGTGTGGGGAGATGTTGGGAATGGAGGAGTGGACCAAGGTGCCCCAGAGGGAACAGTCCCTGTGGAGGGCTGACAAAGGACTGGAAGGAAATGTGTGCCTAGTGGTGCCATCCAGCTGGAGGTGGTGGAAATTGCAGTGCTCCCATGAAACTCAGCTCAAACTGCAAGAACAACACCTCATTTTCCACGTCGGAACCATGCAACCTTTTGGACTCAAAATCAAGTTCAATAATTTTACAGGTTGAGCACCTTCTCTCATGTTCTTACCCAACCCCCTCACACCAGACCCTGCTATTAACAACTCATTGTCAGCTACTAATAGTCCCCATTTAGTAGCTATTCATTCTCCTAGACTGAGCTTTACCTATTCCTTTGTCTGCCCAATGGCTTTCTCTCTCTGGGCTCCATCTTCACCCATCATTTACTCCTTCCCCAACGCCCACCCCTCCCCCCCTGCTTCAGTATATATACCATCCTTATCTTAGCTACAATCAGTTCTGAAGAAGGGTATCTGGACCTGAAACATTAACTCTGTTTTCTCTCCACAGATGCTGCCACACTGGGTATGTTTTTCCAGCAATTTGTGTGTTTTTTCAAAATTCCTCATGGGATGTAGGTATCGCATGCTGGGCCAGAGGTTATTGCGGATATCTAATAGCCCTGCAACTAAGTGGCTTGTTGGGCCATTTAAGAGGGCAGGGTAAGAGTCAATCACATTTTTATTGGTCTGGAGTTACATACAATCAGACCAGGTAAACATGGTGCATTTCCTTCCCCAAAGGACTTGTGAACTAGAACAATAATCAACAGTGGTTACATGATCGCCATTAGGCTAACTGTTTTAATTCCATATTTTTTATTCATCAATTGCCATGATGTAATTCAAATGCATGTCCCCAGAACATTAGATCAGGGTTCTAGATTCCTACCCCAATGACATTTCCATGATGCCATCGCCTTCTCTAAAAACAAATATAAAACAATGAATTATAGCTTGTGACAGGTAGCTAACAGAATTGCAGTTTAATCAGAAGAAAAGTTAGTGGAAGATGCAAATGTGACCCTAGTAATTGTTTGGAGAACTGTAGTGGTAATGGATTTGTGCACAGGAAGTCATGCGTGACAAATCTTTTAGAGTTTTTCGAAGAGGTAACCAAGGGGATGGATGAGGGCAGGGCAGTACATGTTGTCTTTATGGACTTCAGGAAGGCCTTTGACATGGTCCCGCATGGCAGGCTAGTCATGAAGGTTAGGTCACACGGGATCCAGGGAGAGCTAGCTAATTGGATTCAAAATTGACTCGATGGTAGGAAACAGAGGGTGATGGCTGAAGGTTATTTCTTGGACTGGAGGCCTGTGACTGGTGGTGTGCTGCAGGGGTCAGTGCTCGAACCTTCGTTATTTGTTTTTTACATAAATGATCTGGATATGAATGTACAAGGCATGATTGTAAATTTGCAGATGATACAAAATTAGGAGGTATTGTTGATAGCAAAGAAGGTTATCAAAAATTACAAAGGGATCTTGATTAGGTGGGGAAGTGGGCTGAGGATTGGCAAATGCAATTCAATACAGATAAGTATGAGGTGTTGCACTTTGGAAAGTCAAACCAAGGTAGGACTTATACAGTAAATGGTAAGGTCCTGAGGAGTGTTGTGGAACAGAAGGAACTAGGAGTACAAGTACATAGTTCGTTGAAAGCTGCGTCACAGGTTGACAAAGAAGTCATTTAGCATGCTGGCCTTCATCAATCGAAGCATTAAGTATAGGAGTTGGGACATTATGTTACAGTTGTATAAGTCGTTGGTGAGGTTGCACTTGGAGTTTTATGTACAGTTTTGGTCACTCTGTTATAGAAAAGAGATAGTTAAACTAGAAAATGCGCAAAGAAGATTTACAAGGATGTTGCCAGGACTAGTAAGCCTGAGTTATAGGGAGAGGTCAACCTGATAGGGCTTTATTCCTTGGAATGCAGAAGAATGAGGGATGACCTTATTGAGGTGTATAAAATCATGAGGGGCATAGGTAGGATGAATGCATATAGTCTTATTCCTAGGGACGGGGAATTGAAAACTAGAAGGCATAGGTTTAAGATGAAAGAGGAAAGATTTAAGATGGACCTGAGGGACCACTTCTTCACACAGAAGGTGGTGCATATATGGAATGGGTTACCAGAGAATGTGGTTGAGGCAGGTACATTAGCAACATTTAAAAAACATTTGGATAGGTACATGGATGGGAAGGGTTTAGAGAGATATGGACCAAATGCGGGCAATTGGAACTAGTTGAGTGGGCACCATGGTCAGCATGGACCAGTTCGGCCAAAGGGCCTGTTTCCATGCTGTAATACTCTATGACTGTATGATAAAAAGACTGAAATTTGTACCAACAATTCATTTTAATTTTAATTTTAATTTCAATACATAAATATTAACATTACACTTTAAACTGAGATGAAACAATTGCCTAGATATTGTTTTTAGCAGAACTGTGTTGCATTTTCAAATGGTGGATGTCACAAAGATGTACTTGCAAGTTCAATCTTGGGATCTTTTGCATCACATTGCTTTCTCTTCTCACCTTAAAACATACCCCATAGTTCTGAACACCCCCACCCTATGGAAAAGACTCTTCCTATTCACCTTATCTATGTCCCTCAAGATTTCCCTTCATTCCCAGCAAAATCCTGGAAGATCTTTTTTGAAGCCTCTCCAATTTAATAATATCTTTCTGCTAGCAGGGCAACCAGAGAGGCACACAGTCCTCAAGAAGGGGCCTCACCAATGTCCTGTACAACCTCAACATGATGTTCCAATTCCTATACTCAAACAGTTGGAGAGCTGGGTGGCACACCACATTCTCCAGGGAGAACAGTAATAGTGGAAGATCTGGACATCATATTGCCTGTTTTGGCAGAGCTGCATATTGAGCTTGGTCTTGAGAGGCTTAGACAAGCTATTGAGGCACTTGCTATGGTATAGTCCCAGGTGCCGAGATAACCAGAATTAATCAGGAAGTCAGGAAACTGATCCTCTTGCAACAACTGCACAAACCCTTTTGTCTCTGCTAGAGGGAAGGGACTGTATTCTAGAATGCGCCTGTGCACAGATTGCGACTATGCACAAGAAGATGGCTGCAATGAATACAACTACTATTGAGGCATCTCCTTGTTGAAGAAAAACGTTGGGAGAATATTTGTCCATGTTGTTTTACCAGTTTGCAGATATGCCAGGTGTTGCAATTACTGTAACTTTCCAGAATTTGCTACATTTTTCTTTTTTGATAACTGGCCAAATTTAATATGTTCTGGTATAGTATTCTGTCATTTCATTGAAATGAGAGAGTACACAGATGTCTTGGCAACTGTAAAAAGGTGCCTAAAAACTAGCAAAGCTAAGAACAAATTAAGAATCGCACATATCTGCTGTCCAAATGGAGCGTAGATCCAATATGTCAGGATGTGTACTCATTTTGGAATGCTTGGATGATCCAGGGGTATATAGAAACAGTTCCTCCCGTATCCAGCCTTCAAAGAAAATAATAATCTACTTTTGTACAGTAGCTACCATGGTATCAGGACTTGTCAAGCGCTTTAAACGCTATTAAATGTAGTTACTGGCAAAAGGCCAACTCATACAAAGCATGTTCCAATGCAAACTAATGAAATCGTGACCAAACAAACCTGTATTTCTGAATTTGCTCAAGAGATATACATTGGACAAGTTACTGGAGAAAAGGCCTATGGTTCTTCAAGTTGTGGCTTGATATCTTATAGGCCATATGAGGGAGCAGTGGGTGTCACAATTTATTGTCTAATTAAATAGCAGCATCTCAAATAACGTGGCCTTCATCAAAACTGCAGTGAAGCATCACTTGAGATTGAGTTTTTGGACTGAGAATTGAACCCATGGCCTTCTATCTCAAAGGCAACTCTGCTACTGCTGAACTAAGGTAGTCATGTCAGAATGGAAACTTCTTTGCATCAGAAATTTGGAGCTGGCTGCAGTGGAACAAATAGGTGGCGAGCATGACTGAGAGCCAAAGTCAGTCAGTAAGCACAGGGATGAATGGTATTGGGAGCATGTGATATGGTGATTGAAGTGTTTAATGTGAAAAGGCTCCATCGAACTACCCTAACTCCTCTACAGGGAAGTACAGACCATTGAAAAATGACCCTAACATTTGAGGTGGTGAAAGGGAGCAGTGTTTTACAAAATTATGGTACAGATCTAAACCTTCTGCTAAAAAGTTCTTTAGGTTAGATCAATTGAAAATTCAAATATTTGACTGATAGATTTTCATTAGGCAAGAGTTTGTAGTTAAGATAAAGATCAGTAATGATCTAACTGATTAGCAGAATAGATTTAAAGGGCTGAAAGACCTAATCTCATTCTTAGATTTTCTGTTATGGTCTACAACTTCCTTCAGAGAAAATCTCTGAAAACTGTTCATGCCATTTAACTCTATCACCCCAAACTCTGCATTCTCAGTGCATCTCAAATCTGTAAATAATGGACATAAACCATGTTTGGTATACAATTCGTACCTTGTCAAGATGATCAATTCTCACAATCCCACATACGTAATATTTCCTGAAATACATTTTTGCGCTGTAGTCTATTCTCTAAGGACTGGTGGCCATGGTGATGCTAAAATTATTCCATGCTTCACTTAGATAATCAATACTTAATATTGTTTGAACACTTCTCCGCAGCATGTTTAACTGTGCTATGGGAATCCATTTAGCAGAGCTCAAAAATAAAATCACAAGAGTTGTTTGAAGGTTTTCATGTTAAGAGCAGTTTTTTTAAATTCATTCATGGGATGTGGTATTGCTGGTTAGGCCAGCATTTATTGCCAATCCTTATTTGCTATTATGCTGTTTTCTTGAAGCATTGCAGTCATTAGGATGTAGGGACACAGATATTGCTGTTAGGAGGGGAGCTTCATGATTTTGACAATGAAGGAGCAGTGATACAGCTCCAAGTCAGGATGATGCAGTTTCGAGAGGAACGTGCAGGTGGTGGTGTTGCTAAGTACCTGTTATCCTTGTCCTTCTATGTGGTTGAGGTCACAGTTGGAAGATGCTGTCAAAGGAGCCTTACTGAGTTGTTACCATGTATCATGCAGATGGTACACTGCACCACCACGCATCAGTGGTGAAAACTGATTTTTGAAGATGGTGGATGTGTGCCAATCAAGTGGCCTGAGTGGTGTTGAGCTCTTGAATGTTATCGGAGCTGTACCCATTCACATATCTGACTTGTACCTTGTAGATGGTGAAAAGGCACTGCAGACATATGAGGCAAGTTGCTTCTTGAAGCCATTATATTCACATGCTGGTTCAGCTGTTTTCAATCAATGGTAACAACCTCCAGGAGGTTGATAGGAACGCTGAGTAAGATTTTTTTTAAACTGTTGAACCATGTGAAACTTGCTCTGAAAAGAACAGTTGTTACCTTAAAAGAATTATTCAGCCTTGACAGGCAGGTTTCAGGCAGCATACTGGAGGAATAACTGGAACAACTGAAAGAGACAGTTATGCATAGAGGAGAATGGTCATATAGGAGCTTACTGCTCTCAGGCTTTTGTGTTTAATATCAGTCGGTACATGTTCACACTTTTGTAGCTAACTGGTTGACTGTACAGAAGGTCTGGTATATTTCTGGAATAACGGTAGCCAGATTCAGTGATGGGAAGGCCACGATTTTGGAGGTTGCCCTACTGTTGGTAGATTTCCATGGCATTTTGTAACCAATGACCTGCCTTTACTGCATGCAAAACAAAACTTTGCACAGTACCTTGGTACATATGACAGTAATAAATCAAACCAAAAAAAATCAATGCATGATGAATGTGATAGATTTACGGTTTGACTACTAGATGTTGGTTATGAGGTTCTGTGTGTTTGTTGGTAGTTGACTTGCCCTGTTCACTGTGTTTGAAGTTCCTCAAGTTTATTACTTCTATAGGCTGTGGCAACAATAATGTGAGCAGTGATGTATCTAATCAACTTGTTCAAATGAATTATGATACACTCCTGGAGCAGGTGGGACTTGAACCTGGGTCTTCTGGCTCAGAGGTAGGATCGCTACCATTGCACCACAACAACCTAAGAATGCTCATCTAGACCAAACAGATATATTGCTCTACTATATATAACTATCTCTTTCACTTCTTTCAGTCATCACTGCACATGATCGCCAGAATACACTGCCTGAAATATCAAGGCCTAACAATTCTTAATGAACTCTAAGGTAACAATTGCTCTTTCCAAAGAAGATTTCATACATTTAAATGATAAAATCATCCTACTCAATCATATGTAATTAGATGATAAGAACACATCCACGTCCTGAGATGACCTCATCGATCAAGCTATCATTTTGGGCTTGTTACGCAGGTGAACTTTACTTTCAATGATCTATCATACTAAAAAGCGTTTAGCCAAACAAACCAGCAGACACAATCAATAGAAAGAATTTGCATATTTCCTGCTACCTGTCCAACATGTATGGTTATATCCATTAGAGCATCTAATGACCCAGATATGCTGGCTAAAATCCAGTGACCTAAGATATTGTGGACATGTTGCCTGCATTATTAAGTCTGTTACAGAGGGTTGATGTTGCTTTATGTTGGATCATCGTCTCAACACAACCACCTCCCATCAATGAAGAGTTACTAGCCAGTCATTGGGCAACTAAGAAACATTTCAAGTCTTCACTAGATAGGTAGGCAGTATTATAAGATTTTCATGAATAAATTTTTTGTCAGTTGTCTCATGACCAGCTAGCAGCAAAGTTCACCACAAAATGAGTCAACGCCGTTCTGAAAAAGGGTCCCGACCCAAAATGTTGACTTTCCTGCTCCTCTGATGTTGCCTGACCTGCTGTGCTCCTCTGGCTCCACACTGTGTTGACTCTGACTCCAGCATCTGCAGTTCTTGGTATCTTCACCATAAAATGAGAGTTCTTGTTGCAGTCAACTTCCTGACTGCATAATATATATGAGGAAGCCAAGGTGCCTTTCATGTCCGGACTCTAACTACAGCAGGAGTGTAACACATGAGACAAGAAGCCAGTTATTTTGCATCTTGGTCTGTGCAAGGAATCTCCTGTGTGGCCAGCTGGGGTCAGGGATTTCATCCACTCCAAACAGGAACACTGGTGGAAGAGGAATCAAGAATGGAATTTCCCAAGACAGGGGATTTGGAGAATGTAGCTTAGTTATGCCAGGATGCACATCCTGAGATTTTACAGCCTATATCTTCAGCATTCAGATGATGGCAAAGAGGTACTCTCTGTCAGGATGGTGCAGGTCACAATCCCTTTTATGCATTTGCAACAAATCTTTTTCACAGCTTGATCCTGGATCCCTCAGGACTGGAGGATGCCCCAGTTAAAAGAAACATGGGCTAATTCAGCAAGTGAGCTTAGAAGTGGAGGTGGACTTTAATACAGATATATAAGTAGTAATAGATATGGGAGCAGAAAACATGCGTAAAAGATGTGTAAAAGCTATAGGACGATGCATCAACCAAGATGGAAAAATGAAATAACTAGAGTGTAATTATCATCTTTCACTAATTGTTTTCAGTCAAGGTAAGCTATTAGCAGTACACAAATGAAATACAAGAACCAAGGACCACTGATTATAAATCACCCAGGGGAACCAATATATGCGATGTGTATAATTCTGGGAATCCTAACTGTAAGAATATACAAGGGTCAAACTTTAGGACTGCATTTACCTGTGCCTTTTAGAGTTGAGTCTGCTTGCATGTAGGAGATTGAGGGAGGGTGCCTAATCTGAACGGGGCAGATAAGCACACAAATGGAATGGTCTACACTCTCCCACACTCGACACAGAAATTAGCTGTCAATCTTCCCCCTTAAGGGAGCTGCAGTAACAAAAAGTTAAAAAAAAAAAATCCTGTAGGAGTTCAGACACTCTCTCTGGCCTGACCACTCTGTCCCTTACTCTCTGCTCCAGAGGCATAACATTTCATTAGGAAGCTCTTACATCTCTTCGCCCTCAGTGGGCTGGCCTTCAACTTTTCACTGAATCCCTGAGAAGAAAGCAGTTTTAACGTTTCAAGTTAGTGATTCTTAAACTTGTATGGAGTTGGCGGGGAGGGAATTGGTGTGGGAATGAGAACAGAGGTACAGGAGATAAACCAAATCTGTCTAAGGGCCCTGACATCCATGGTAGCAGGGAAGCCTCAGTTGAGGAAAACGGTGGACATTTTCTGAGGCCCCCATGCAGAAGGTGGCATTGTCAGAACTAATGGAATGGAGACAAAGAAACTGGGTGAATGAGATCTAGTCCTTACGGGAAGCAGAATTTGAGAATGTATAGTCAAGGTAACTGTGGGAGTCAGTGGGTTTGTGGTGTATATTGGTAGCTAGCCTATCACTAGAAATAGAAACAGAGATGTTGAGGAAGGGAAGGGATGAGTTGGAGATGGACCAGGTGAAGGTGAGGGCCGGGTGGAAATTGGAAGCAAAATTGATTAACTTCCCCAGTTCAAGATAAGAGAGGGAAACAGTATCGGTGATCGGAGAAAGAGTTGTTGGGAAGGACCCAAATAAGATTGGAACGAGGAATTTTGCATGTACCCCACAAAGAGACAGACATAACTGAGATCCACATAGGTAGCCATGGCTACACCTTTAATCTGAAGAAATTGAGAGGAGTTAAAGGAGAAAGATTAAGATTTCAGTTATTTGTGTTTTGAAGGAGAGTTATAAATGAATTACAAGCTGATTTTCGTTCTTCAGATATGTTTGAGTGGCAGCTATTTCCAACATTTGTAATTACTTCAACCCATTCTGCTAACACTTGAGATTAAAGTACTCATGCAGAATTTTCTATAGTCTCGCATGGGGGTGCTTGGAAGCTAGGGGAGTAGGCTGGCTTTTTGTGGCCATCGGTTAGGGTTAGGTCTCATGGACACCAGGACTGAGTTGCTGAGGTGGTGAGAAGGAGTGACATCTCTCTGGCAACAATTCACCCAATTATCTCCTTGTCACTACCTTCATCACCACTTCCAGGGATTGCAAAACATTTTCAATCGTAGCTATTTCAATACATTCATGGAGAATTCTATTGCCCATTCGAAGCACGATAATTAACTTTTACCTGCAATAAATTTCATTCACTATTGTTTAATCACCTAATCAAGTACTGTACAGACACGGTTGGATATTAACTAAACACTATTTCACTTCTTAAAAAAACTGATAGATGAAATTTTATCTAGTCACTGACTATCATAGACATTAACATTTTAAATTGCTGTATCCATTCAACAACAAGAACATGAGCATAATTATTTACTTATTGAACGAAGGCACCGGCATACTTCTCTTTTGCTCTTTATAGCTGCACAAGTATTTGTTAAATGCACTTCAAATTATCCCTCTTAACTGGCAATCATCTGTAAGTTGTATCAGAGACAAAAGGTACTGCAGATTCTGGAGAATCCGAGATAACAAGCATGGGGCTGGATGAACACAGTAGGTCAAGCAGCATCATAGGAGCAGGAAAACTTGACGTTTCGGGCCTAAACCCTTCATCAGAAATGGGGGAGGGGAAGAGGGTTCTGAAATAAATAGGGAGAGAGGGGGAGGCGGGCAGAGGATGGATAGAGGAGAGGATAGGTGGAGAGGAGGCAGACAAGTCGAAGAGGCGGGGATGGAGCCAGTAAAGGTGAGTGTAGGTAGGGGGGTAGGGAGGAGATAGGTCAGTCCAGGGAGGACAAACAGGTCAAGGGGGCGGGATGATGTTAGTAGATAGGAGATGGGGGTGTGGCTTGGGATGAGAGGAAAAACAGGTTAGGGAGGTGGAGATGAGCTGGGCTGGTTTTGGGATGCGGTTGGGGGAGGGGAGATTTTGAAGCTTGTGAAATCCACATTGATGCCATTGGGCTGCAGGGTTCCCAGGCTGAATATGATTTGCTGTTCCTGCAGCCTTCGGGTGGCATCACTGTGGCATTGTAGGAGGCCAAGGATGGACATGTCATCTGAGGAATGGGAAGGGGAGTTGAAATGGTTCGTGACTGGGAGGTGTAGTTGTTTGTTGCGAACTGAGCGCAGGTGTTCTGCAAAGCGGTCCCCAAGCCTCCGCTTGGTTTCCCCGATGTAGAGGAAGCCACAAGCTACCTGGAATACACCTCCTCCCACCCACCCTCCTGCAAAAATGCCATCCCCTATTCCCAATTCCTTTGCCTCCGCCGCATCTGCTCCCAGGATGAGACATTCCAATCCGGCACATCTCAAATGTCCTCATTCTTCAAGGACCGCAACTTCCCCCCCACAGTGGTCGAGAACGCCCTCGACCGTGTCTCCCGCATTTCCTGGAACACATCCCTCACGGCCCGTCCCCGCAACAATAACCAAAAAAGAATCCCCCTCGTCCTCACATACCACCCCACCAACCTCCGGATCCAACGCATCATCCTCCGACACTTCCGCCATCTGCAGTCAGACCCCACCACCAAAGACATCATTCCCTCCCCACCCTTATCTGCCTTCTGGAGGGACCACTCCCTCCACAACTCCCTTGTCCGCTCCACACTCCCCTCCAGCCCCACCACACCGGGCACTTTTCCTTGTAACCGCAGGAAGTGCTACACCTGCCCCCACACCTCCTCCCTCACCCCAATCCCAGGCCCCAAGAAGACTTTCCACATCAGGCAGAGGTTCACCTGCACATCTGCCAATGTGGTATACTGCATCCGCTGTACCCGTTGTGGCTTCCTCTACATCGGGGAAACCAAGCGGAGGCTTGGGGGCCGCTTTGCAGAACACCTGCGCTCAGTTCGCAACAAACAACTGCACCTCCCAGTCGCGAACCATTTCAACTCCCCTTCCCATTCCTCAGATGACATGTCCATCCTTGGCCTCCTGCAATGCCACAGTGATGCCACCCGAAGGCTGCAGGAACAGCAAATCATATTCAGCCTGGGAACCCTGCAGCCCAATGGCATCAATGTTGATTTCACAAGCTTCAAAATCTCCCCTCCCCCAACCGCATCCCAAAACCAGCCCAGCTCATCTCCACCTCCCTAACCTGTTTTTCCTCTCATCCCAAGCCACACCCCCATCTCCTATCTACTAACATCATCCCGCCCCCTTGACCTGTTTGTCCTCCCTGGACTGACCGATCTCCTCCCTACCCCCCTGCCTACACTCACCTTTACTGGCTCCATCCCCGCCTCTTCGACTTGTCTGCCTCCTCTCCACCCATCCTCTCCTCTATCCATCCTCTGTCCGCCTCCCCCTCTCTCCCTATTTATTTCAGAACCCTCTTCCCCTCCCCCATTTCTGATGAAGGGTTTAGGCCCGAAACGTCAAGTTTTCCTGCTCCTATGATGCTGCTTGACCTGCTGTGTTCTTCCAGCCCCATGCTTGTTATC